>ML790277.1:100076-224954 GCA_009831015.1 Picea engelmannii | reverse complement strand
AGACATTTTCATTTTGAATCATCTTGTACTTGAACATTTAAGTAGGGTAAAAGGAGGTTTCCCCCTCGAAGAGGATTATTATCTGAAATTATCTCTTTTTCAAGGCGTTGAGTACTTTTCCTGAGGTTTTTCTATGCTATATTGATGTTTGGTTCTTAACAACACACAACACACTTGCTCATTTCCAAGAGGCAAGTTGTGATTTACCAGTTGGAGAGAGGGAGAAGAGTGGCACATCTTTTGGAGAGGACTTTCTGTATTGGTTTGAGTTATCTCTTGACATTGTATTGACAATTTATGATAAGGAATTTTTTGTTGGGTTTTCTTCCCCTAGAGGGTTTCCCAGGATAAATGTTGTGTCTCTTGTGAATGTGTATTTCTTAGTGATCTTGTTCTTATGTTGCTCTTATCTATTGAAATGAAAAGAACTATAATAATGGCATAAAACATTAACAAAGATGAGACTAGTACCGTGCTTCCATCTTGATAGCTATGATGTAAAGCCAGTCTAGTATCTTGCTTCCAGCCTGAGTGCTGTGACATAAAGAAAGACATTGAGATGAGACAAGTACTGAGATTCCAGCTTGACAGCTATGATGTAAAGACAGACTTTTATTATGATGAGGTAGCCTTGTGCTGTGATGATGATGATGAATCGGTTTTTATAATAATACATATTGATGCAGATGATGATGACATTCCTTGAGAATGACGATGTTGCCGATGAAGAAAACTTTCAATGATTTATAGATACGTCAGTCAGTGTTCCAAGATGATATTGATGATGCTTTCCTCTCACCCACTTGATGTTGTTGATGATGTTGTCCTCTCTCTCTCACATGATGCTGCTGAAGAATACCCTTCTTGTTAAGGGGGAGTGTTGAAATAATGTAACTGCACAGAGTATTCTAATTATTATTTGATAAATTATTAATTGGATCAATCCCCATTGTGGATTGATCATGTCGGTTATTGTAATAGGACCAAATCCCATTTTGCAGATTGGTCAAAAGACAATTGTAATAGGTAGAATAAGAAGTCAACCCCATCAGATATTAAAGAGGCCCAGAAATATAATAAAGGTGGGTTTACCCACCCAGTTTGAGAAGTCAGCCTTGCCAGTGAAGAGACACTTCACACGTGCCAGACTTGTATAAATAAAGAGGCCAACACCTCACTTAGACACACAACTCACTTGCTCATTGAGAGACAAGTTTCAGATTTGCTGCTGGAGAGGAAGGAGAGAGAGAGTGGTGCATATATGGGAGAGGACTTTCTGTATTAGTTTAAGAGATCTCTTGGCATTGTATTGGCTATCTATATTAAGGAAGTTTTGCTGGGTTTTCTTCCCCTAGAGGGTTTCCCAGGATAAATGTTGTGTCTCTTGTGATTGTGTATTTTTCAGTGACCTTGGATTATGCTATTGTTATCTAATGAAATGCAAACAACTATAATAATGGCTTAAACATTAACACCTTTCACACTGCAACAAAAATGACACCATTTATGGAGCTCTATGGATATCACGCACCTTCCATCACTTCTTATCTAAAAGAAAAATATAATGTTCAAGCAGTGGAAGATCACATCAAGAATCAACAACAAGTTCTCCAACTCTTAAATAACAACCTGACCATGGCACAAAATCACATGAAAAAAAAATCAGATCAACATCGTAGTGAAAGAAGTTTTGAAGTAGGGGATTGGGTATTTTTAAGACTACAACCATAGAAACATATGTCCCTCAAGCAAGCTAATAAGGATAATAAATTGTCACTAAAGTACTATAGCCCTTATAACATGTTGCAAAAGATTGGTAGCATGTCATACAAATTGGAGTTGCCTGCATCTTCGCTAGTACACCTAGTTTTCCATGTTTCATGCTTAAAGAAGGTTATAGGTGACAATATCCCAGTTCAAACTATATTTCCAGAACTTGACGAGGAAGGAAAAATCATATTGGATTCTGAAGCTATCACTGACACAAGAATTCACCAGCTAAGGAATATATTCATTTTAGAGTATCTCATTAAGTGGAGGAAACTACCTGTTGAATATTCCACTTGGGAAGATGAGTCTTTTATACAAAAGCATCCAGAATTACTCAAGCGTTGCAGAAAAAACTTGTCTAAAGGGGAGGGGCATGTTAAGCCCTAAATAGTGGCACATTACCCCTTAATTGGGGAATATTACATTAGTATTGTTATTTTATTTATGTTGGCTTGGGTCCATTAGTTGAAATTGTACCTCCTAGTCTCCTATATATACCAAGGAGACCTTTTCATTTGGAATCATCTTGTATTTGTAAATTTGTGTGGTGTATAAGGAGGCTTCCCCCTCGAAGAGGCTTATTATCTGAAATTGTCTCTTTGTCAAGGCGTTGGGTACTTATTTTGAGGGTTTCTTATGATATTATGATATTTGATTCTTAACACATGTGTCCCCTCTAGATTCATTGATTGCAATCACTCTGAATTAATCTATGCCATTGGTCACACTACCTTCGTCAAGGTATTCTTCCTTACTGCACTTCGAAAAACTAACTCTGAAATCCTTTCACTTTTGTGTCGGACTCCAAACTTGGGACTGCTTCTCGTCGTTGATATGGATGTACGCCACTCTAGATCTATTCTCAATTGTCCATTGTTAACACATGAATGAAAGTCTTGACCCTGTAAATCAACGTTCACAATTTAATTCTTCGTCTCAATTGGATGATTACTGTTTCTCCTTGCCTACAAAGAACACACTCTCTTTTCTTCGAATGGGTTTGAAACTCGATTCACCTACAGACAAAGAGTTATATTAAAATCATATTCACCCTCAGCTGTAGTGGTTTTCAAGCTGTCAACTTGGCCTTGATTTTTCATTACGTTTGGATCATCGATCGTTCAATGATCGATGCTCAAGGATTACAATCTCTCATCTTCCAATATAAGGGTTTTGATGCAATTTAACCTCGAAACTTACACACACTTTGTAGAGTTTGATCTGGACTTTAATTACTCAACATAGGGACATCAATACAATAGAAAGATACCCAATCTCACACTAACACAAAGAGCCCATAAACACACACATAATTCTATTAATGAATCTATGCACATAAATTTACATAAACCCTTTTCCTTCCTGCCTGATTTACATTTGTTTGGCCTCTATTTGTCCTTTTGGCCACACTTGGCCTCTTACACACAATCCTCTCTATTTAAATCAGATTTACACACTTCTATTTCCCGTAGGCTTACAATATTAAACATGGAAGAATAAAATTCCTCATATGTTCATATACACAAAATCTACAATTATCCATAAGATCTCTTAGATCCACAAAATCTGCAATTATCCATAAGATCTCTTAGATCCACAAAATCCTCAACCACTCCTAAAATATCTCCTTATCCCTAGGTTCTATATTTACATTCCTTCGAAATCTTCTAAACCAAGGCATATACGATTACATATTAATCATTCTCAAATCAACAACCTCTATCCTATGCAATTATTCTAGAATCCAATAAAACACAGGAAATCACTACAAGTTCAACCTCATGGAATTCACTCCCTTAGTAAATTCAAAGACCCCCTAAGTCTAGTCAAACAAGGTTGAATTAAGAGGAAAATTTTTCCTGCATCAATTTGATTTACTTATGAGATGGAAGTATATATGTTACTTGCAATAGAAAGCTACAGGTTCATTAAAGCCGCTACAAGAAGTATGCTATTAAAATGCTATGGGAGGTGCTACAAGAACTTCATCTTCAACAATTCTAGGGGAACTTCCTTCCTAGAATTTTCTATGGGATCATTTGGGGTTGCTACGCGTTATCATGGATAGAAATATAGTTTAGTTGTGATCAAATTTACTAAAATTGTAGGTATGGTTAGTTTGAGAATGCAAATGATTTTGGCCAGATTGTAGAGTTTGCCATTATTTCCATTGATGTCAAACTTCTCATTATTGCATTTATGAGTAAGAGTTTGATTTGCATTAGTTGGAATAGCAACTCACTTAACCCAATGAACATGTGGTCAAAGACTTAGTTAAAAATGAAAGGAAAAGTGCACTATACGTTATATCACCAAAGCTCACATGTTAAGGAAGTTTGCCAGATTTAATTAAGACAAAAGTTAATGCTAACAGCTATAGCAACTAATGTACACATGTTAAGGAAGTTTTCCAGATAAGTAAGACAAAATTTAATGTTGACAACTACAACAACTAATGTAAACACTTCTTGACAAAATTTCTGATCTTGGTAAGAGAAAGATAAACACAGAGAGAACAAAGTGCGTTCAAGAACTCGGTGATGGGTTTTTAACTGGAATAAAAACACAGATATTCATTCACATTTTTCCCTGGAAGTCTATTGATCATTTCCTAGAAGAAAAACGCAGAGGTTCATTCACATTTTTCCCTGGAAGTCTATTGATCATTTGCTGGAAGAAAAACACAGAGGTTCATTCATGTTTTTCCATGGAAGTCTATTGATCATTTGCTGGAAGAAAAATGTAGAGGTTCATTCACATTTTTCCCTGGAAGTCTATTGATCATTTGCTGGAAGAAAAACGCAGAGGTTCATTCATGTTTTTCCCTAGAAGTCTATTGATCATTTGCTGGACGAAAAACATAGAGGCTCATTCACATTTTTCCCTGGAAGTCTATTGATCATTTGATGGAAGAAAAATGTAGAGGTTCATTCACATTTTTCCTTGGAAGTCTATTGATCATTTGCTAGAAGAAAAACGCAGAGGTTCATTCACGTTTTTCCTAGAACTCTATTGATCATTTGCTGGAAGGAAAACACAGGGGTAAATGTGTTATAGATCTAGAATAGAGGTATGAAATGCTTGATTGACTAAGCAATTACATCTAAGGTATATGCATTAAATAGTTAAAGGTTGTCTTTGTAACTCAAATATACATTGAGGTCATTATTTATTGCAATGAAGTTATCTACAGATTTGATTTCCAGGTTTATAATAGAGTAAACATGAACATATTGAGTTGATCAATTTTTGGCATTAATAGAGTGTGAATAGAGTTTCATTTGAGTAAGATGCGTGTTGGTTGAAAACAATAACAGGTTTGGAAAAGATGGAATTGATGGTTACAAGTTTGTTTTCATAGAAAGAAATTAACAAAAGGATATTGATAGTTTAAGAAGAGTGTTTGAAACATGTTGAAGCCAGTACTAAAGGGAGGAAGGGAGGATCTAGGGAGACTAACTGTCTCATTGCAAGTTGAATCTTGCATTCAGATAGTAGAAGTTGTCTTTCAGTAGGTGTTGAAGATAAAGAGGCAGTAGCCTCATCTAAGTAGTTTCTTAGACAAAATTTGATATAATTGAAGTATCTTGCTTGCTTTACATCCACAACAAGAAGAAGAGTTTTTTTCCCTTTATGGGTTTCCTCATAAATATTTTGTGTCTCTGTCCATTTCATGTGATTGATGGTTACTAATTCATTTTCACTGAGACAAAATATTTATTAGGTTTTAAACTGCATTAAACAAGTAATCTGTGTTAAAGAGATAAAAGTGAAAATTGTGTATACAATTGATTCATCCCCCCCCCCTCTCAGTTGATCAACTTGTCCAACAATTGGTATCAGAGCCAGTTACTTCAGAACTCAGTTTAATCACTGGAAGTTTGGTCTTTTATGATGGATAAGAAATATGAATTTACAAAACTTGGATTACCTCTATTTGATGGACATAACTACGCCTTTTGGAGTATCAGGATGAAATTGTTTTTGCAAGCTCAAGGAGTATATGTTTGGCAAGATGTGTTGAATGAATATAGTGTTCCAACAACCATTCCAACAGATGTTGTAGGTAAGAAACTTTATTAAAGAAATTCCATAGATATGCATGCAATACTTGGAGGTTTAGCAGGGTCAAAGTTTATTAAGGTTATGCACTGTGTGTCAGCAAAAGAATTATGGGACAAGCTAAAAAATATTTATGAAGGAGATACTAAGGTGAAGAATGCTAAGTTACAGTCATATAGGAGTCAATTTTAAAGTTTAAAAATGGAAGAATCTGAAGATATAGCAACTTATTTCCTTCGTATTGATGAAGTAGTTAATACCATGAGAGGTCTAGGAGAAGAAGTTAAAAATGCTAATATTGTACAAAAGGTACTTATATCTCTACCTGTAAGATTTGATCCAAAAATATCTTCTTTAGAAGAAAGAACTGATCTTGCTACTTTAGAAATGGATGAACTACATGGGATACTAATAGCATATGAGATGAGGACCACTGGTGAGAATTATGCCAGGAAAGAAGCAACTTTCAAGGCAACAAAGAAGGACAAGAAAAAGGTTGAAGCAAAAACCAACAATTATGGGGATTCAGAAGAGGATATGGAAGAAGTTAATTTTGTCAAAAATTTGAAAAAGGGTACTGGAAAATACAAAGGTAATCTTCCTCTTAAATGTTTTGGTTGTGGTAGAATATGACATTTTGCTTCCAAGTGTCCTTTCAATAAGCATTCTGATGATGAAGAAGAAAGCAATAGAAAGAGTAAAGAATACAAGAACAAGTATAATAAGTCTTTTCAAAGAAACTCATATAAAAAGAAAAGTCTATTTATTAAAGATGTTAGTGACTCTTTAGAATCAGATGAAAGTGATGTTAGCTTAGATATAAGAATTTTTATGGCTATATAAAATCATAATGATAAAGTCAATGAAGAAGAAGAAGGTGAAGTTGATTTGGAAGCTGAGCTTGTAAGTGCTTTGATTGAACTTAGAAAGGTAAGAAGAGAATGTAAACATTTCAAAGAAGAAATTAAGAATCTTGAAAATGAGATACAAAAATCTAATAAGTTGATAGAAATCATTGAAACTATGATAATTGATTTAAATATCAAAACAGAAGAAGCTAGAGTAACTGAGGAAGTACTAAACAATTTGCTTGTAGAAAAGGAAAAGGAAAATGATGGTCTGAAACTTGAAGTTGTTTCATTAAGAAAGAAGATACAAGAAAATAACATGGATGATAGCTCAAGGATTTGGAAACAAATTATTAGTAATCAAAGACCAACAAATGGAAAAACTGGAATTGGTTATAAATCCGAGGCTACTAATGCAAGTACTAGTACAAATTTTGAAAAAGCAGGTACAGGACATACAAATGTGAAAAACACTAGCACGCAAATGGAATCAATAAAGAAAGAAGGAAAACAGACTTCAACAGTACATAGAAGAAGCTATGACAGGTACCAGAACAAGTTTGATGGCTATTGTTTCTTTTGTTACAAGTATGAACATAAATATGCTTTTTGCAATGCCTTTTCAAGAAACATAATTTCACATAACAGTCATGACAAATCTAGGTTTAATTATGGAAGAAGACATGATAGAACCATTCAAAATAGTGTGAACAATTCCTATAACAGATTTAATGTTTTAAGGTTTGAGGGTAAATGTCATAGGTGTAATAATTTTGGACATGTGTCAAGAAACTGTCCAATGAACTTTCAGAAATCTGCTAAACCTAATTACGCTAATCTGAAAGCTAGATGGTGGAAAAAGAAAAGTGTCCATTTAGAATCTAAAAAATGCACTCTAGATTTACAGGTTGATCATAAAGTAAAATGGTGTGTGGATAGTGGATGTTCAAAACATATGACAAGCAAAAAAAATAATTTTGCTACATTGGATGAAGGAAAATAAGGTACAGTTACTTTTGGTAATGAACAATCAACTAGGATAAATGGAAGAGGTACTGTGTGTCTGAATAACAAAAATATTATGGTTGAAAATGTTTTGTTGGTTGAGGATATGGAACACAATTTATTGAGTGTAAGTAAAACTTGTGATAAAGGGCATTATATGATTTTTTATTCTAAAAATTGTCAAATCAGAGATGTCAAAACAAATAGTTTAGTTGGAATAGCTACAAGAACACCAAACAACATTTACATACTAGATGAGAAAAAGGAAAATTGTTATCTTGGGAATGAAGATGAAAGTTGGTTATGGCACAAAAGGCTTGGGCATATTAACTTTGAAAATCTGATTCAGTTAAACAAAAGGGAAGCTATAAGAGATTTACCTGTCATGAAGAATCCTACCAGTTGTATTTGCAAACAATGTCAACATGGTAAACAAACTAGAGTTAGGTTTAAGACCAAAGAACACTCTACAACAAAACCTTTGGAAATAGTACATGTTGATGTTTGTGGACCTATGAGGACAACAAGATTAAATGGTGAAAGATATTTTCTGTTATTTGTGGATGACTTTACTCGGATGAATTTGATGTTTCTATTGAAAAAGAAGTCTGAAACATTCAATTGTTTTCAAATTTTCAAAGAATTGACTGAAAATGAAATTGACATGAAAATTAAATGCTTAAGATCAGACAATGGGGGAGAGTTTGTTTCTAAAGAATTTAATAAATATTGTGATGATATTGGTATCAAAAGACATTTTTCTGTTACTGAAACACCTCAACAAAATGGTGTTGTTGAAAGGAAAAATAGGACTGTTATGGAGATGGCAAGAACAATGCTAAATGAATCTAAACTGAGTAACATACTTTGGCCTCAAGTTGTCCATACTACTGTTCATATTCTGAATAGAATCTTGTTGATAAATAATTATGACAAAACACCTTATTAGTTATAGAAAGGTAGGCCAACAAGTGTAAAACACTTTAGAATCTTTGGTAGTAAGTGTTACATAAAGAAAGTTGATAAAAATATGGGAAAGTTGGATTCTAGAACTGATGAAGGTATTTTAGTTGGATATTCATGCTCAAGAAAAGATTATAAGTGCTACAATTTCAGATTGAAGAAATTTGTTGAAGCTATAGATGTTAAATTTGATGAATCTTCATTTTTAAAATCCAAAATTGAACAGAAATATCATCAGACATATGAAATATATGACAATCTAAAAATGGAAGAAGAATCAAGTGATATAGAGGAAACTAAATCAGCTAACAATGAAAATCGGATTCCTACTTTTGTGTAGGGGTCAACTCCATCTAAGACTCCAAACAAAAGGGTACAAATAAATCATCCCGAAGAGAAAATCGTTGGTGATATAAATGAAGGTGTTGAAACTAGAAGCAAAAGGCAAGAATCTAGTTCAAATCACGAACATGTATCATTACTCTCTCTGTTTGAACCCAAGAATGTTGAAGAAGAAATCAATGATGAATATTGGATGAAAGAAATGAAAGAAGAGATTAGTCAAATAGAAAATAATGAGACATGGGAATTGGTTCCTAGACCTTTAAATAATAATGTTATTGGGGCTAAATGGGTATTCATAAATAAGTTGGATGAAGCAGGCAAGGTGACTAGAAATAAAGCTAGACTGGTTTGTAAAGGGTATGCACAGGTAAAAGGCATATATTATGGAGAAAATTTTTCTCCTGTTGCAAGAATGGAATCCATTAAGCTGATTTTGACTTATGCTAGTTCCAAGCACATTAAATTTTATCAAATGGATGTAAAATCTGCATTTTTAAATGGTGAATTAGAGGAAGAAGTATACATGGAACAACTAGATGGGTTTGAGGTGCAAGAAGAAAAAAATCATGTTTATAGGTTGAAAAAGGATTTGTATGGGCTAAAGCAAGCTCCAAGATCTTGGTATTCCAGGCTTGATAAATACTTAAGGCAACAAGGATATAGAAAAGGCAACACTGACAATAATCTTTATATTAAAGAAGAACAAGATAGCTTGGTCATTGTTGAGATTTATTTAGGTGATATTATTTTTGGGAGTGATAATGATCAACTTAGCCAACAGTTTGCTGAAAGTATGAAAAATGAGTTTGATATGTCCATGCTTGGTGAAATGAAATTTTTCTTAGGTCTTCAAATCAATCAATTTGATGAAGGTATTTTCATTCCTCAAAATAAATATATCAATGAAATGCTCAAGAAATTTCAAATGCAGGATTGTAAACTAGTTGGCACTCCCATGGTTATTGGATGTAAGTTAAGTCAAAATGACGATTCTGAAAATGTTGAGAAAACAATGTACAAATCTATGATTGGAAGTCTTCTATATGTTACAACTACAAGGCCCGATGTTATGCATGCAGTTTGTCAAGTTACTAGGTTTCAGGCCTCTCCTAAAGCTTCTTATTTACTTGCAGTCAAAAGGATTCTCAGATATCTTAAGGGCACAACAGAGTATGGTTTATGGTATCCTAAGGGTAATCAACTTGATTTGTATGCTTTCACTGATGCTGATTGGGCAGGTTGTGTTGATGAAATGAAGAGTACTAGTGGAGCAACATTCTATCTTGGAGGATGTCTGGTGAGTTGGTCTAGCAAGAAAAAATAAAAAATTTCCCTTTCTACCGCTGAGGCAGAATACATTGCAGCTGCAAATTGTTGCACTCAGGTTCTCTGGATGAAACAAATGTTATCAGAAATACACATTCATTATGATGCTCCAATTCCTATTTTCTGTGACAACACCAATGCCATTAATATCTCTAAAAACCCAGTTATGCATTCCAAAACGAAACATATTCTTATTAAATTTTATTTTATCCAAGAGAAGGTTTTAAGTAATATCATTAAGCTGGAGTATGTTGGTGTGAAAGATCAGATTGCTGATATCTTTACTAATCCCTTACCTAATATGCAATTTGAAAGTCTCAGGGATTAGTTCGGGGTTTGCCTTCTGTAATTGTCTTTCTCTTTCTTTATACTCAGGATTGAAGGTTTCCATGGTGCATCTTTTAGCTTTGTTATTAGAATTTTGGCCCCTCTACAATACTTTTTCCTGGTTGGTTACAGTTTGCACAGATTCATGTCTTTTTGATAGGGGGAGTTGATGTTGTTTCAACTGTTGTACAGGTGATCTTTTCTTGGTATTTATTGGTATTTCTGACAAGAGGAGTATGATTGATCCTTTGCCATCGATGAAAAAAGGAGGAGAACAGGTTTAAGTTTTCCATCAATGTCAAAGGCTTAGTTAAAAATTCAAGGAAAAGTTCACTATAAGTTATATCACCAAAGCTCACATGTTAAGGAAGTTTCCCAGATAATTAAGACAAAAGTTAATCTTGACAACTACAACAACTAATGTACACATGTTAAGGAAGTTTGTCAGATAAGTAAGACAAAAGTTAATGTTCAAAGCTACAACAACTAATGTAAACACTTATTGACAAAATTTCTGATCTTGGTAAGAGAAAGATAAACACAGAGAGAACAGAGTGTGTTCAAGAACTTGGTGATGGGTTTTTAACTGGAAGAAAAACGCAGAGGTCCATTCATGTTTTTCCCTGGAAGTCTATTGATCATTTGCTGGAAGAAAAACACAAAGGTTCATTCACATTTTTCCCGGTAAGTCTATTGATCATTTACTGGAAGAAAATTGCAGAGGTTCATTCACATTTTCCCCTGGAAGTCTATTGATCATTTGTTGGAAGAAAAATGCAGAGGTTCATTCACATTTTTCCCTGGAAGTCTATTGATCATTTTCTGGAAGAAAAATGTAGAGGTTCATTCACGTTTTTCCCTGGAAGTCTATTGATCATTTGCTGGAAGAAAAACACAAAGGTTCATTGACATTTTTCTTGGAACTCTATTGATCATTTGTTGGAAGGAAAAGGCAGGGGTAAATGTGTTATAGATCTAGAATAGAGGTATGAAATGCTTGATTGACTAAGCAAGTACATCTAAGGTATATGCATTAAATAGTTAAAGGTTGTCTTTGTAACTCAAATATACATTGAGGTCATTATTTATTGCAATGAAGTTATCTACAGATTTGATTTCCAGGTTTATAACAGAGTAAACATGAACAAATTGAGTTGATCAGTTTTTGGCATTGACAGAGTGTGAAAAGAGTTGCATTTGCGTAAGATGCATGTTGGTTGAAAGCAATAACAGGTTTGGCAAAGATGGAATTTATGGTTACAGGTTTGTTTTCACAGAAAGAAATTAACAAAAGGATATTGATAGTTTAAGAAGAGTGTTTGAAACAGGTTGAATCCAGTACTAAAGGGAGGAAGGGAGGAGCTAGGGAGACTAACCGTCTCATTGGAAGTTGAAGCTTGCATTCAGGCAATAGAAGTTGTCTTTTAGTAGGTGCTGAAGATAAAGAGGTAGTAGCCTCATCTCAGTAGTTGCTAAAACAAAATTTGATGTAACTGAAATAGCTTGCTTTCTTTACATCCACAACAAGAAGAAGAGGTTTTTCCCTTTATGGGTTTCCTCATAAATATTTTGTGTCTCTGTCCATTTCATGTGATTGATGGTTACTAATTCATTTTCACTGAGACAAAATATTTATTAGGTTTTAAGTTGCATTAAAGAAGTAATATGTGTTAAAGAGATAAAAGTGAAAATTGTGTATACAACTGATTCACCACGCCCCCCCCTCTCAGTTGCTCAACTTGTCAAACAAATGAGACATTTGAGTTTTTGTCTGTTTTCAAATCAACTTACAAACTGTGATTCCCGATTGATGTTTTTAACTCCAAATCTTGAAAAAATATCAAATAAACATTCGTTTTTAGTCTTAAAATTCAAACCATAATTTTCACAATAGAAAACCCTCTCTCTTATCAAAATAATAGCACACATATCAAGTCTTTTTCCATAAAATGATTTTCTAATATTTTAATTTCATCTTTGTTTTTTATAGAAGAACATACTACTTAACTTTCTTTATTTCATTGGTGTGTTGCAGAATTCAATGGCTCAACGACATCGAAAGACTGAGTTGAAATTAGTTGTATTATACAACAATATTGATGATCAAGGAAAATGGGTTATGATGCTATTATCTATTGGGTCATGGGTAACAATGAAACCATCAACAATTGGAACCCATGGAATAAAAAAAAAATGTTTGCAAGACATTAACATCCATTGGAAAGGTTTGGTAAAAGGATTTAGGATGAGTAATGGAGGACAAAAAGTGGAAATGATTCAAGTGGCACATGTCTATGACTATAGAGATATGTCAAAAGAGAAAGTTTCTACTAAACCAAATTTTTCGAAAATTGATTGTAATTGTGAGTATGCCTAACCAATCTGGATGTCATAGTTTATTGAGGTCAAATTTTATTTAAAGCTACTAGGATTTCAAAATATCTTTAGTCTTCTTTTATCGTAACATGAATATCACATTTATCCCAGGTTTATGCATATCAAATTGGAAAGAATGGGAACCATCTAAATGCATAACAAGTGCTTTCCAAGTTGTTCATTCAAAAACATAAGAAGTACTCTATCCTGGTAAGGATCCTACCTAGTTAAATAAGGAAGGTGTATTATTTTATAAATATGAATACATTCTTTTGAAAACAATTGGTTCATGTGGATATCTCAAATATATCCCTTTACCTTCCCTTAGCTTATTGGAATGGCCAAGTGTAGATGATTCTTCTGTAAGTTCTTTTCGTTACAAGTTATTTTCAGAAATACAAATTGGAATGAAAGAAAAATGTGGAATTCATGTGCATAGTGACATTTTCATGCCATTCTCTATGTTTGTTTATCTTTTTGTGAAGCAGTCATTGATAAGGGAAACCGGTAAAATGTATGCTACTTCAGATCTTTCCAATGAGTTATTTACAATTTTGTTTTTCATTGGGTGGGATAGAAGAGTACATGACCAAAGTGGAGAAGAAATAGAGTGCATATTGAGTCATGACACCTTGTCTTTCAAGTAAGTCATTTCAATATATATTTTTTAATTGTATCACACATTTTATTTTTTAGGGGCTACAAGAGGCATAGAGGGTGTTTCTTTTGAATGTAACAAATATATGATGCTGCAAAGTATTTTCATTTGATTCTTTTAGGTATTGGATTTCAAGAGAGATGTTATATATCTCATTTAAATTTCATAGGTGGCAACATGTTCGACAAATGGGGGAATGAGTTTGGATTCCAAAGGAACATGACGACGATGACATAAGGAATTCTCCAATAGTTTCATTTGATGTTCTGAAAAAATGGTGAAATCTTTAGAACATTGTCAATGGAGGAGAATTGGACACTATTTAAAATCAGAGAACAATTGGAGCTAGAAGAAGATTTTGATCATTTTTATTTGTACACGGTTGACGCATAAAAGCGCAACAAGAATCCTATCTACAAAGAATTGAAATAAATTATACTTATATTGTACGATATTAATAATTAATAGGCGGGACCCCTTAGAAGAAGAGTGCAATAAGTTGATTCCCTCCTAGACAATATGACTTTCACAAAAGTTTTGTGGTCTGATTGAAATTTGATGTTATCACATGCACAAAATGTCTCCGCAATGGTCATTGACAATAATTCCATCTTCATATTTCATTTTAAATGTTGTGCTATCTGTTAAAAGAAGAGAAAAGGACTTCCAAGCAAAACCATGTTGCATACAAAATGTAAAGACATGTTATGAATGTAATATGTTTTAAATAAAAAAAAGGGGTTGGTCAAGTTTTATTTACCATATATCACCAATGATATCATATAAAGGTTCCAAAGTTATGTTAGGGCCATCACACACAAGTATCGATGAACTCAAGTTACAATGCAAGTCTCATATACCATACTTCATGTTACTTGATGTTTTATTTAATTCGATTTGTTAAAAAAAAAACGATGCCCCTATCTGTTTGTGAGTATGGGATATTTATAGAAATGTTTGGTCGACGGTTTGATGTATGACATCAGGATGGATCTAAGTTGGTGCTAAGTGCGCTCCACGTTGTAAGGTTTTACTGGATGCAATTAATGGTTGGTTGATGGTTGAAACGATGTGAAGTAAATGAACTCTCCACATTTCTTTTTTCTAGTATACCACCTTTGTATTGTCATTTTCTTGGGATATCGTCGTTGCTGTTAACTATGGTTTCAGATTTTTCGGTGGTTTGTTGAGATTTGAGGATGCTTCTTTCATGGATTTTTGGGAAAATTTCAATAGGGATGGAGATATTTTCTCTTCTAGTATCAATAGTTCACTCTTGCTCTAATAAAATTGGGATATTGGCTCATTTGTTTGCATGTTGCATGTGCGCTATGAATATGCCTCTCTTTTCTTGAATGAATAATTTTCTGGGTTGTTTGATCTCTTAATGGAATAAAAATGACAAGTTTGAATGCAAATGATGACCATGACTTGGGTTTTGTACAGTTTCAAAAAAAGAAGTTAAGTTGGGTTCTTGTCAGTGATGAACACTGTTGGTACTAGTTGTTTGGGATTCATGTGATTCTAGTCCCCTATTGTCCACTATCGGTTTATTTTGTGCTCGTTACGAGTTTTTATTTTAAAAGAAGCATTCAAATAACTACTGTTAATACTCCCATTTTTAACTCCTGCTGTATTTTGGCTTGGAAATATTTAGTAGACTTATTATGATAAGTGTTGTGGTATTTAAGTGATTTCAAACCCCAACAACAATGAATGCATGAGGTTTCGTTTGGATGTAGTTTATCATGGATATAGCTCACATTCTCTTTGTTTCCATTGTAGCCATGTTAAATGAAATCATTTCGTTAACCTCCCATTTTGACTTGTCAATCTTGTCAACCCTTGAGCGATTTCAATTTTTCTCATTTGGATGTACACGGTCTTGCATTACTTGAAAACATTGCTTTTGGTTCAGAACAAGGGTTTCACTTGCTCCTTGCTTAAATTTGTTAATTCTAGAATGGATGGGTAAACTTGGGAGTTGTTGCAAAAATTGTATGGGTCACTCAACTCAGGCATCATGCCATGACTTGCTTGTTGATATTTATCTCCGCAATTCATTTTATGAGTTTATGGTAACATTTTATTGGGAATGCTTGGTCGACATAATATTTTGTGAATTTCAATGTTGATCAGAGTTCGATCTTCTACAAGATGAGATGTGACTAATGATACTGATTATTGGCTAATTTTTCTTGTTCCCTGTCACCTTGATATTGGATTCAATCTGTCATAAAGATGAGTTTAGTGAATACAAATTTCGATAGAACAAAGTTCAAACCAATGTTGTTCTAAAGATTAAAACATTGTGATAAGAAGAATTTTGGGGATTCTGTTAATATGTTTTGAATAATTGTTTTCCAGAAATTATAAAAAAAGGGGGATTCAAACTTGTGATTGATTATTATAATTGATAAAAGGATATTGTCCGATTAATTTTCCCATTCATTGTTTTCACCTTATGTTAATTGCAAACCCCTCATTATTCCCGAATTATTTTATTTTCCCATGTCCTGATTCTCACAAAATTTTTGATAGTTCGAAGGCTTTTATGAGGAAAATTTTCAAATGAGGTTTATAGGTAGAATTGATGAGATTTGCAGTTATATGTAGTATACCTAGGGAGGTAATATGGGGTACCTAGGGAGGTACCCAATGGGAATGTGGTTATGTATTATTAGTGGAAGTCATTTAATATATAAGAATGTGGTCATTCAATGTAAGGTGGACTAGGTCCACTATATTAATAAAGGCCCACTATGGTAGTTAAATGTATTAAATGTGAGAAGGCTCTCTAGAAAGTTCCTAGGAGATAGAGGGAGCTATTTAAAGAAGTGTAAGCAATGTAATGAAACATAGTGAATAATATTATGAATGTATCAATCATTGCTTGAGGAGTTTTATCCTTCCTTAAGGATTAATATATGGTGTTACCCTACCTCAAGGGTTTTGACTATTTCTTGTGTTTAGTATTTGGTGAATGGTTTGGATTATTCTTGTTGAGATTATTGGTTTATTTTGATATTTATATTCAGATCTATTTAGGTACTTAAAAATTGGTATCAAAGCATTTTCCTTGGCCAAAGAAGGGGAGAAGTTTTTTGGCTTTTTTTGCAGTTTTTTTCTAGGAAAAAAAAGGGCGACACACTTCAGGTTCATATCTGAATTTTCTTTGGCATACTTTGGTAGAAATAATTGGATATTTTATTTCCTCTCGGAAAAATACCCAATTAAAAAAAAAATCATCTGAAACGGAGTCCGGGAAGTAAAGTTATGAGCATTTTAGTTTCAACAAATTTTCAGGGTTTTTTGGGAAAAAGCTGCGATTTTTTGCAGTAAGTTATTTTAAATCCTAGTTTTTCTTGAATATTTCTCCCAAGAAAGATGTTTTTTACTGGAAAATATGATGACCCTAGTATTGAAGAATTATTAAAAGACTTGAAGTCATTTTGGAAAGCAAATTGGAAACATTGGGTAGGGAGCCAATTAAAAGGTGATGCGGCCATTTGGTGGAAATCACATAGCTATAGCAAATTGATGAAAATTTCTGATGAAGCACTTGAAAAATTCCTTTTATATAGATGGTATCATACTACTAAAGGGAACAACAAGAGTTTATTTTTATATGAAAAATCTATATTACAGGTTCATGGTTGTATTCATAAAGAAAATGTCATTATTTCTATTAACCCTAGTTGCCATAAGAATTTTATCAATGTTCAGTTGACTAATAGATTACAAGTTTCGACAAAGAATATTCAAAGCACACAAGTTGCAGGTGAAAATGATAAACTTTTTAAATATTTGAAGCTCAATATGGATAAATATGTGTTGCATTCAGATTTTGAGGCTCTAGATATGGGTGATGAAGACATTGTTTTGGGATATCCTTGGATAGAATCAGTGGGTACCATTAATATTAATGTGAAAAAGAAGTTTCTAAATATTTGGTACAAGAAAAATAAAATTACATTGCAGGATGTGTCTCTTAGTAAGAAAGATGGGCCCGTGGAAGCTAGCAAAGAAGTTATTGCCGAGTCTGAAGTTGAATCAGAGGCAGAGTCTACAGAAGGAGATGAATAAAAAATATAGGAAGGAAATAATTAGGAAGCTAAGGAGTTCATTGAATCAAAGGAACAAAGTGTTGCAAATTTGAAGAAAAAATAACAGATTCCTACAATTGTTGTATATTTCCATCCAAATCATATAGAGACACAACATTCATCAAGGCAAGGGCGTGTGCATCAACACATTTATGAACCAATAGGGCACTAGATAGGAAACCAATCAAGAGGTGCATGGAGGACTATCGACACTACGGGAAGAGCTTAGGCTACATAAACAATCCCATGGAAACTCTAACATGACGCAGAGAAAGATCAGGGTGGCAAGGCAACAAATGGACATCACATTCGACTTCCATTGGGATGGATGAATGGTCATACTTGGTACCAGTTGGCTACATTACTTATCTGGTCACATTGTATGGTTTCTTCTCATGTTTCGAGGATGAAACATGCGAAGGGAGGTGGAATGTAGTAGACCTAGGGAGGGAATATGGGCTACCTAGGGATGTACCCAATGTGAATGTGGTTATGTATTATTAGTGGAAGTAATTTAATATATGAGAATGTGGGCATTCAATGTAAGGTGGACTAGGTCCACTATATTAATAAAGGCCCACTATGGTAGTTAAATGTAATAAATGTGAGAAGACTCTCTAGAAGGTTCCTAGGATATAGAGAGAGCTATATAAATAAGTGTAAGCAATGTAATGAAACATATTGAAGAATATTGTGAATGTATCAAACAATTCTTGAGGACTGTTATCATTCCTTAATGATTAATATATGGTGACCCTACCTCAAGGGTTTTGACTATTTCTTGTGTTCAATATTCGGTGAATGGTTTGGATTATTCTTGTTGATATTCTTGGTTTATTTTGAGATTTATCTTCAGATCTATTCAAATACTTAAAATTATATGAAGGTGATGATATGGGTATATAATATGTCTTTGGGTTTAAATATTTGTTTTGTATTTAGAACAATATTCATACTTTCTCTCTCATGAATCCATTTTTCATTCAGTACAAATCTCGTCATATCCTATATGTCATTATATCTCTCTATTCTAAATCTTATTATGGATGAAGTTGCAAAATGATTATGGTGTTTATGTACAAAGTGATGAATTATTTTCATATACTCTAATGCGTGAAATGAAGAGAGCCAATATTTCAATTTTATCTTTAGGAAGAGTATTTGATGTTTGATTAGTTATTTTGATTCATATTCTGATTTGAATTTGCTTTAGATATGAGTTTTTTAAGCAGAGGTAGCCATGGAAGAGGAGGAAATAGGGGCTGAAATAATTTTTGGCAAAGAGGCTAGAGGAGACCCAGGTTTTCTATTCATTTCAATGCTGACCCGCAAGAGTTAAATCAATTGTTTCAAGCTGGGTTCTTCAACCTAGTCAGTCAAGGAGTCTTACAACCTCATCCTAGACTTGAGAGACCCCCTTTCCAACCTCGTAAGAGTTTTTCAAATGCTCTTGTACTTTCTCATGTTTCTCTGCAACCAAAATTCCCCATCAATGATGGGTGGCAAGAAATTGTTCACCAACCTGCATTTCATCATAATGGATGGATCACTGTTTCATTTCCACTTCCTCCACCACCTCTATTGAACGAGCATACCCAACAAGTTGACCATGTCATTTCCCCTCTTCAGTCTTCGCATGTCAGTAAGAGATTAAAGACTGCCATCCCTGAGATTTCGATACTTAAAGGAAAAACCATGGCTTCTCACTCTAACTCCTCTAAAGAGTCTTCATAATTAGTCACCACTAATGCCCAACAAAATGATGCACAATCTCTAGTTTTTATTAAAATTCAACCCCAAGGGTCAAATCATTCTCTTGTTTAAAGAGATAAATCAACAAATAAGGCAAACAAAGTAGCAAGTAGTGAGAAGAGGAAAACTTCCTCACACAAAAAATATGGCTTTTGAATTTCATGTCTGATGAATGAAGAGGTTAATTTATGTTTTGAATTTTATTATTGGGACAACATGATATTACATTTTTGGACAACCCACATATATTTGTCTATTTGATGGAAAAAAAAATTAATTATTGGAAAATTTGTGAGTGATTTTGGGAGACATAAGGGAAGTTTAAATGCATGATATATGAGTTTTTGATTGGTGTAATATTTTATTATTTGGATAAATTGTATAGTGGAAAGGAGGGAATAAAAAATTAAAATGTTTTTTAAAGGAATTAGGGGGTCCCACCTATTAGTTATTATTCAATATACCCTTATTTATTATTTATTATTTATTATTTTACTAATATTATTTGTCCCTAATTTGTGTTAAGTCAATTAAGACTCATCTAGAAAAGGTAGTTGAAACTACCACAACTTATTTTGAAAGAGATAAAAGCTCATCAGAAGGAGGGACAAAAGGAGGAGAGCAAAGAAAGAATTGTATGATATAAGGTATGCTATTATGTACTTGTGAGATTATCATTTTCATTCATTCTGAGTTTACTAGGAATATTAACCCTCTTGTTGACAGTAGGGTCATATTGAAGGTAGTAGGATTCAAAGATTGAGTCATATACTTCAACAACTTGTTATTGAAAGGCTCATCATTTATTCTTGGCAATATGTGTATTTTGATATATTGATGGATTAAATTTCATTATTGATAGGGAGTATTTTGTAGAGTCAGTAAATGATGATTCTGTGGCAAAGTTGATCCAGATCTTTAGTCTCTGTCTTCTTTTGTTTTCAGAGTCTTTTTGTATGGTTCCCATCGGAGAACTCCAAATTTGACTTTGGTCCATACCCTCACAGGGGTTTGAAAAGAGGATTATTACTGTATCTCAGAATGAAATCAATCAATAAATAATTTTGTTGGTTTTGTCTCACTTGTGTGTTTTTCTTATACTTTTGAGATTGGTATTTCATTTGTTTCGTTTTCTTAAACATCGTACATATACATTTTATATTTTATTTTTTTTGCACAATTAATTATCATAAAAAAAAACATTGATTCCTTGTACTTATTGCTCGTAAATCAAATGATAATTTTGACTTAGGCTATAAACCCCAGGTGAAAATCCCAATTATCTTACCTTAGCTAAGTAAGATTCAAAAATGTTGGAGTGAGGTCCTTCATACCTTTTCCTCAACATTTATTTGGAAACCATATTGGGGACATCTTTCCATATCTTTATGGTTGTTGTACTTTATTTCTGTAATTAATTTATTTTGTTTATTGTTCTTTTTTTTTTTTTTAATTTATTGATTCCATGACTTTTCTTGGTACTAGACAACCCAATATTGGTGATGGTATTGAAGATCAAACTAGTATTTATTTAATCCTATTTAATACCATTTTAGAGATAACTAACACTATGCATGAACTCCATCGTTATTGGGGAGTCATTTCCGAAGATATTAGAATACAAGAACAATGGGAATCCTGACAAAGACAACCCAGAAATCAACCTCTTCATTGAAGTATTTTTCATATGTCCTCTAGCTCTCATATCTCTCAAAGAACAAGGGGTTTGTCACTTGAAGACCTTCCTATATCTGAGATAGGAAGGAGAAAGGGCGTCATACAAAGCCAACAAAATTCTCTTTGTCAAACCTTATTTGATTCATCCAACTCTACCCTACCTGTTATTTATTTCACTTCAAATATGACATATTTTGGTGGAGGTAGTGGTATTGGGGGTTTTATCTTCTTCACATCCCTCAACTTCATCTGTAATCGAGAGTATATTTAGCAAATTCCAATTCAATCTACATCCAATCCAACGAAAGTCTTTAAAGAATATGGCTTATTTCAATTCGAAGAAGATGATGCCACCACCCCATGGCAGGTATCTTCTCCCTTAAATCTCACACCACCTACCCAATCCCTTCCAAAGTTTAAGGATCATCTCCCTAAGTTTTCGGTAAATTGCACTATCACTACAAAGGAACATTTGATGGCCTTTTCTAATGCGTGTCACAATATAGGGGAAAATGACAACGATATTTTCATGTGCTTCTTTGTCAACTCTCTTGAAGGGAAGCCAATTGCATATTGTTTTTGACTTACCCCCAAAAATATTATCTACGTGGGAAGAATTGGTCTATTAGTTTAAATCTATATATGAACAACCTAAAAGTCCAGCTGATCAACTAAGGGAATATAATAATATTATTTATAACTATAGTTAAACTATTAAATCATTCAATCTTCATTTCACTAAGTTGTATAATCAAATTCCTGAATTGATCTGTCCTTAGAACCATGTTTTTTTCATGCATTATTATAATGATTTACCTTCTTCTTATCACAATAGATTGGAAGAAAGGCTATAGATAATCTTGGATTTACACTTCAAACTTGTCTCGAGTATGAAGAGAAATTAGAAAGGATAGGCCTTCCTAAGGAAGATTATGTCAAACAAACCGATATGTCCACAGTCTTGCAGCTTATGCAGGATATGAATAATATAATGATTGCTTATGAAAGGAAATGAATCACTTCCTCTTCTTCTCCTGTTAAAACTTCTTCTCAAGAATCTTTTAGGAATCCAAATGATAATCCTTTTCAACCAAAGGCTATTATGTCTTGTTCCTGGTGTAATTTTTGTGAAGAAAATCATGACGATAGAACTTGTGAAGTTAAAATGAATGCTAAGGACAAAATATTCAGTAAGATGTCTGATGCTACTATTTATGTTCTAGATTGGGCTCAACCCGACGATGTTATGGTAGTTAATACCAAAAATAAATCTTACCCCAATTGGAAAATTTGTGAATGCTTTTGGGAGACATAAGGGAAGTTTAGCTGCATGATATATGAGTTTTTAATTGGTGGAATATTTTATTATTTGGATAAATTGTATAGTGGAAAGGAGGGAATAAAGAATTAAAAGGGTTTTTAAAGGAATTAGGGGGTCCCACCTATTAGTTATTATTCAATATACCCTTATTTATTATTTTACTAATATTATTTGTCCTTAATTTGTTTTAAGTCAGTTAAGACTCAACTAGAAAAGGTAGTTGAAACTACCACAACTTATTTTGAAAGAGATAAAAGCTCATCACAAGGAGGGACAAAAGGAGGAGAGTAAAGAAAGAATTGTATGATATAAGGTATGATCTTATATACTTGTGAGATTATCATTTTCATTCATTCTGAGTTTTCTAGGAATCTTAACCCTCTTGTTGATAGTAGGGTCATATTGAAGGTAGTAGGATTCAAAGATTGAGTCATATACTTCAACAACTTGTTATTGGAAGTTTCATCATTTATTCTTGGCAATATGTGTATTTTGATATATTGATGGATTAAATTTCATTATTGATAGGGAGTATTTTGTAGAGTCTGTAAATGATGCTTCTGTGGAAAAGTTGATCTAGATCTTTAGTCTCAGTCTTCTTTTATTTTCAGAGTCTTTTTGTATGGTTCCCATCGGAGACCTCCAAATTTGACTTTGATCCATACCCTCGCAGGGGTTTGAAAAGAGGATTATTATTGTATCTTAGAAGGAAATCAATATATAAATAATTTTGCTGGTTTTGTCTCACTTGTGTGTTTTTCTGATACTTTTCAGATTGGTATTTCATTTGTTTCGTTTTCTTAAACATCATACATATACATTTTATATTTTTTTTTTTTGCACAATTAATTATCATAAAAAAAAAAAAAAACATTGATTCCTTGCACTTATTGCTTGTAAATCAAATGATAATTTTGACTTAGGCTATAAACCCCAGGTGAAAATCCCAATTATCTTACCTTAGCTAAGTAAGATTTGAAAATTTTGGAGTGAGTTCCTTCATACCTTTTACTCAACATTTATTTGGCGACCATATTGGGGAAATCTTTCCATATCTTTATGGTTGTTGTACTTTATTTATGTAATTAATTTCTTTTTTTTATTGTTTTTTTTTTTTTTAATTTATTGATTCCATGACTGTTCCTGTTACTAAACAACCCAATATTGGTGATGGTATTGAAGATCAAACTAGTATTTATTTAATCCTATTTAATACCATTTTAGAGATAACTAACACTATGCATGAAATCCATTGTTCTTGGGGAGTCATTTTCAAAGATATTAGAATACGAGAACAATGGGAATCTTGACAAAGACAACCTAGAAATCAACCTCTTCATTGAAGTATTTTTCATATGTCCTATAGCTCTCGTATCTCTCAAAGAACAAGGGGTTTGTCACTTGAAAACCTTCCTAAATCTGAGATAGGAAGGAGAAAGGTTGTCATACGAAGCCAACAAACTTCTCTTCGTGGAACCTCATTTGATTAAGCTAGCTCTACCCTACCTGTTATTTATTTCACTTCAAATATGACATATTCTGGTGGAGGTAGTGGTACCGGGGGTTTTCTCTTCTTCACATCCCTCAACTTCATCTGTAATCGAGAGTATATTTAGCCATAAAATTCCAATTCAATCTACATCCAATCTAGCGAAAGTCATTAAAGAATATGTCTTATTTCAATTTGAAGAATATGCTACCACCACCCCATGGCACGTATCGTCTCCCTTAAATCTCACACCACCCGCCCAACCCCTTCCAAAGTTTAAGGATCATCTCCCTAAGTTTTCGGTAAATGACACTATCACTACAAAGGAGCATTTGATGGCCTTTTCTAATGTGTGTCTTAATATAGGGAAAAATGACAATGATATTTTCATGTGATTATTTGTCAACTCTCTTGAAGGGAAGGGAACTGCATATTTTTTTGACTTACCCCCAAAAATATTCTCTACGTGGGAAGAATTGGTCTATTGGTTTAAATCTACATATGGACAACCTAAAAGTCCAGCCGATCAACTAAGGGAATATAATAATGTTATTTATAACTATAGTGAAACTATTAAATCATTCAATCTTCATTTCACTAAGTTGTATAATCAAATTCCTGAATTGATCTGTCCCTAGAACCATGCTTTTTTCATGCATTATTATAATGCTTTACCTTATTCCTATCACCATAGATTGGAAGAAAAGGCTATAGATAATCTCGAATTTACACTTCAAACTTGTCTCGAGTATGAAGAGAAATTAGAAAGGATAGGTCTTCCTAAGGGAGATTATGTCAAACAAACCGATATGTCCACAGTCTTGCAACTTATGTAGGATATGAATAATATAATGATTGCTTATGAAAGGAAAGGGATCACTTCCTCTTCTTCTCTTATTGAAACTTCTTCTCAAGAATGTTTTAGGAATCCAAATGATAATCCTTTTCAACCAAAGGCTATTATGTCTCGTTCCTGGTGTAATTTTTGTGAAGAAAATCATGACGAAAGAACTTGTGAAGTTAAAATGAATGCTAAGGAAAAAATATTCAGTAAGAGGTCTAATGCTACTATTTATATTCTAGATTGTTTTAAGATACCAGATACCAGATATAACAAATACGTAGAACATAAATAAAATGATAGAAATGATAGAATAACAGTAACATAACCAACATAATCTCCACAATAACACAGAAATAATATGAGAACAACAACTGAAATAGCACTTTGATTCAGAAAGCAATGTTCATAGGCCTCTTCGAGGGGGAAACCTCCAGTCGAGCAATGCTCTGTTACAATAATCGCCAAGCTAGGGTTTTCATACCCTCGAATCTTATTTATACTAAATATGTCTATTAAGAGAAGCATCTAGAGGAAGATCTTTCTAGAAGCAGAAGCTTCTATTAGGTCTTCTTACATCCGCCTTATTCTATTTTATTGAAAGGGATTATTAATATTGACCTTTATTACATCTAAATACATTGATCTACCTATGTGTGGGTTAGGACCTTAACATGTTCGCCCCCTTAAAAACAACCTTGTCCTCAAGGCTTGAGATGTGGAAACTACTGTAGAATGGTAGCTGGTTCCCAAGTGGAATCTGCTGGAGTCATATCTTTCCACTATACTAGCACTTCCTTGATGGTTCTCTAATGTAGGTGATGCTCATGCTGGTCCAAAACTGCTTCTGGCTGTAGCCAAATGGATCCTTCTTCAGCTAACTCTGGAAGGTTGGTTTGAATTCATCACCTGGTTCCAATCACCTTCTTCAAGCATGAAACATGAAAAACATGATGTAGCTTCAACTGACTGGGCAGAGCTAACTGATATGTGACTTGTCCCACATGCTTGAGAACTATGTAAGGACCATAAAATTTGGGTGCTAGCTTCTGACAATGCTCGACCTTGAGGGAAGTTTTCTTATATGGTTGCATTCGCAGAAACACCTGATCCCCTTTTGCAAATTGACGTTCAGAGTGACCTTGATCTGCTTGTTGCTTCATGCGATTCTGTGCCATGACCAAGTTCTCTTTAAGGGTATGAAGAATATCCTCTTGGACTGTAAGTGTTTGGTCAACCACCTGGACCTAAGTATGAGAGAACTGAAGGTGGCTGCTGTCCATATACCGCTTCAAAAGGAGTCATGCGAGTGGTTGTATGGTATGTAGTGTTGTACCACCATTCAGCTAGGGGTAACCATTGAGCCCACTAGTGTTTTTTTTCAAAGGAAAAGCACCTCAGATATGTTCCCAAACACTTGTTGACAACTTCTGTTTGACCATCCGTCTGGGGATGATAAGCTGAGCTGAGATTCAATTGTGTGCCTTGTAGCTTAAACAGTTCTTGCCAAAAATTGCTTGTGAAAGTTGGGTCATGATCGAAAACAATAGAGTGTGGCATGCCATGAATCTTGAAGACTTGTTCCATGAAAATTTGAGCCACCGTGGATGCAGTAAATGGGTGGTGAAGAGTTAAAAAATGAGCATACTTGGAAAGGCGATCCACCACCACCATTATGACTAATTTATTTCCCGATTTGGGTAAGACTGTAATAAAGTCCATAGAGATATCCTTCCAAATAGCAGGGGGAATCAAAAGCGGTTGGAGTGTGCCCGAAGATTTGACTGTTTCTCCCTTGTTGCGTTGACACACCTCACATTCAGTGACAAACTTACGGATGTCCTGTTTCATACCATCCTAGAAAAAAGGACGTTTGACCCTGTCATATGTTTTGGTGAACCCTGAGTGCCCCATTGTGGTTGTAGCATGAAGCTCATAAAGTACCGTGGATTTGAGCTTGGATTGTTTACTTAAATACAAGTGGCCTTTGTATCGAAGCTCATCCTGGAGCCAGGATTACCCTAGGGGAGCTGGAGCCTTGGTTTGTAATTGTTGGATCAGATGCGAACTTTTGGGATCTTGAAGCCATTCTTGGCACACAGCTTGGAGCCAATCGGGTACAATGAAGGAAAGACAAAAAATGGATCCTTCGTCTTCATATTTCCAGGACAGTGCATCCACCATGACATTGTATTTTCCCTTCTTGTAATGATCTCATAATCATATCCAAAGAGCTTAGTCACCCATTTTTGTTGCTCCTGGGAGGAAATGCGTTTTTCTAGAAAGTAATTGAGTCTTTGATGGTCGGTCTTAATTTGGAAGCGTTGCCCCAAGAGATAAGGACACCACAACTCAACGACATGCAAAATCACCAACATTTCCTTTTCATAAATGGGTTTGCCCAGATTCCTTTCAGACAATTTCTTACTGGTGAAGGCCAAAGGTTGACCCTCTTCCATAAGGACAACACCGATTCCTTTCCTTGAGGCATCACATTCCAACATAAAGGTATTTGTGAAATAGGGAAGGGCCAGAACTGGAGTGGTGCACATGGTTGTCTTCAAGGTTTGAAAAGCTTGAGCAATTGCTGGAGTCCAAGTGAAAGAGTTCTTTTTGAGGAGAGCCGTGAGAGGTGCTGCAATCTTTTCGTAGTTCTTAACAAACTTGCGATAATACCCTGTTAGGCCCAAAAATCCATGCAAGCTTTTGATAGTCTTTGGGTGTGGCCAGTCTTTCATAGATTCAATCTTTTTCAGGTCCACCCTGACGCCATCCTTTCCCACTAGATGACCCAAGTATTCTACTTCTGAGGCACCAAAAGCACATTTAGACTGTTTCAGGAAAAGTTGGTGCTGAGAGAGTAGGCAGAGATCTTGATCCACATGAGTAAGATGGTATGTCTAGGTTTTGCTAAAGATGAGGATATCATCAAAGAAAACTAAGACAAAATGATGGAGAAAAGGGCGGAAGACATGGTTCATGAGGCTCTGGAAGGTGGAGGGGGTGTTACACAAGCCAAAGGGCATGACCAAAAACTCATAGTGGCCCTCATGAGTGTGAAAGGATGTCTGGGGAATGTCTACCTCTTTCAAACGTATCTGGTGATAGCCTGAGCGAAGATCAAGTTTGGTAAATAATTGGGCGCCACTCAATTCATCCAGGAGGTCATCAATGGCAGGAATGGGAAATTTGTCTTTGATGGTCAATTTGTTGAGAGCATGGAAGTCAAGACACATTCTCCAAGAACCTTCTTTCTTTAGTACCATGATGACCGGATATGAGTAAGGGCTCATATTAGGACAGATGATGCCTGTAGTAAGGAGTTCCTGGACGATTTTCTCAATTTCATTTTTTTGTGCAAAGGGGTGGCGATATGGACGGATATTGGGGGGAAGGATTCCTAGGACAAGGGGAATGGAATGATCATGAACACTACGAGAAGGAGGGAGTCCTTGGGGAGTGTAAAATACTGTTTGATGTTTAGAAAGGTGGGCTTGGAGGTCTTGGGCCACTGGGGGTGTCTATGTGGCTTGTATGGCATGGAGTTGGGCAATGACACCAGAATGACCTTTTTTGAGAAGCTTTTCCATGCAATGGGAACTGATGACCTCAGGTGAACCAACAATGATGCCTTGGAATTTATATTGGTGGCCTTCTTGGTCGAATTGCATGGTTAAGTTCTTAAAATCCATGAGAATGGGACCCAAAGTCCTTAGCCAGTCTGCACCCAACACAATGTCGCAGCCGCCCATGTCAATAGCAAACATATGGGATTTTAGGTGGTAGTCACCAATTTGGAGACGCACATTTTCACAGTGCCCGCCACATTTCATAGAACCACCATTGTCAATCATGATTTGGAAATTGTTGACAACATGGATGTAGCAATGGGTTTCTTGGGCAATGAAATGATGAATAAAATTGTGGGTGCTGCCACTATCAACCAGAATGATGACCTTTCGGTGCTTGATGTAACTGATTAACTTGAGGGTTTGGGGGGCAAAGAAGCCGGTGAGAGCATTGAGGGAAATGATCGGTTCCACTTCGGAAGGGTCAGAGGGAGGGTTTATGTCAGTGATTTTTGGTGACTTGGGAATAAGGGGAGTTTCAACATCCTCTTCCAGAATATCCTCAGAGATGGCCATAAAAATATTTTGTTCCTTGCATTTGTGGCTTGGGAAATATTTTTCATCACAATTATAATAGAGGCCTTTGAGTTGGCGTTCATCCATTTCACCCCTGGTCAATTTTTGGATCTTTAATGGGGCAGAGGGAGTAGTGGGGTTTACTGGTTTAGGGGGAGGGATAAAGGAAGGCTTATGGTTTTGAGAGGAAAATATTTGTTGTGCTTCTTTATCTTTTTTAGTAGCCTCCACCCAACTCGCTAGTCAAGCCATGAGGACATGGGCCTGAATCTCCTCCTTAAGGCCACTGATAAAACACTCTCGAAAGAAAGCATCAGTCATGCCCTCTGTTCGAAAATCCAGGCACTCAAATGCAGCTATGAAGTCTTCGACTGTTCCTGATTGTTTCAATTTTGTCAAATGACCCAAATAGTTGGTGTCAATGTCAAATCATTCATAAAGCTCAGTCACAAATTGGGTCCAAGCAATATACCCTTGACGGGAAGTTTTTCTCCATTGCCACCATTGTCAACGTTCTTGATCTAGATGGAGAACACCATACCGGAGTTTGGCCAAGTCATCTGTAATGTTGTAGAGAGAGAAATAATGTTTCATTTGGGTGACCCAACCAGTGGGGTCCGAGCAATCAAATTTGGTTACATCCACCCGCGGAAGGCGTATGTCTCGTTGAAAGTGATGGGGCTGAAAGGTATGGTAATGGGAAGAAGTTTCACCTTCAGTCTTTGTATGTGCGTCAGGAAAAGGGTCATCGGTAGGGATATTTAGTTTGGTTCAGAGTGATGCAAAGACAGATTCAAGCTGGGTGGTCAGTTCTTGTTTGACTTCCTCCATTGCAGGCTGGACGGATGCATTTATGGTGGTATTGATGGATGTATCTCGGGAGGAAATAGTAGCACTGAGTTGTTGCACTTCTTTTTGGGTCTTGAGGAAACTAGATTGCAAGGTGTTGAAGAGAGACTCTAGTTCTTGGCTACAGGTATGGGCCATGAGGATGGGTGAACTGAAAAGGGAGCGGGCGGGGTTAGAATTTTTTGCAGAAAAATGATATGGATGAATGTGATAAGGAAGAAGAGATGAATCTAATGGAATAGGTCTCAAATTGTTGGCGAATATTTAACAGACAATGAATGGAAAATATTTAACAGACAGTGAACACTTTCCATTGATGGCAAGTACAATAATGAAGATGGCATGAGTTCAGGAAGATTGAATGATCAAAGGCAATGCAACATTGATCGAATGATCAAAGGCCCGTAAAGTTTGAGAAGCATTTCTGATCATTGGATCTCATTCAAAATTCCCAAAAGAACGAGGGCCGTCAGATCTGAATGTAGACAAGAAGAGCGCTGAAGAGGAGGACAGATCTCAAACATTATATCCAAGCATAGGACCCGACCATCATTGGATCAAGGAGAACCTACACGCTTTTTAAAGTATAACAAGGAGAAGCGGGCATACAAAATTCCGAAAGAGGGAGGACCGTCCATTTACGGGTAGGACATGTGGGGATAGATTGTCATTTCGTTGACTGGAAAGTCAAAGGAACATGGTTCCCTAACCTATCGAAATCGCGATATGCGAAATCACGATTTAATCCGAGCCGTCAGATCAAGGTTGAATCTGGACCGTTGATTCCAGTCCATGTCAGAGTTTCGAGGATCGAGAGTTGGAGATGTCAAGTAATATCAACCACAGGAATCCCGATATCGCGATATGCAAAATCATGATTTAATCTGAGCCATAAGATCAAGGTTGAATCTGGACCGTTGATTCCAGTCCATGTCGAAGTTTCGGGGATCGAGAGTTGGAGATGTCAAGTAATATCAACCATAGGAATCTCGATATCGCAATATGCGAAATCGTGATTTAATCTGAGCCATCAGATCAAGGTTGAATCTGGACCATTGATTCCAGTCCATGTTGGAGTTTCGGGGTTCGAGAGTTGGAGATGTCAAGTAATATCAACCACAGGAATCCAGATATCGCGATATGAGAAATCACGATTTAATCTGAGCCGTCAGATCAAGATGAAATCTGGACCGTTGATCCCAGTCCATTTCGGTGTTTCGCAGATCAAGTGTTGGATATGTCAAAGATTATTAACAACAAGAATCTCGATATCGTGATATGCGAAATCGCAATTTAATCTGAGCCGTTAGTTCAAGATGTGATCTGGACCGTTGATCCGACTCCATTACGGAGTTTCGTGGATCGAGACTTTGAAGTGACAAAAACAATGAACTTCAAGAATGTCGAAATCGCGATATGAAAAATCGCGATTCAATCTCAGTCGTTGAATCAAGATCAGATCTGAACCATTGATCTAACTCCATATTGGAGTTTCGCGAATCGCGACATGGAGAGGCAAAGAAAACAATGCAACAAGAATGTCGAAATCGCGATATGAAAAATCGTGATTCAATCGCAGCTATTCAATCAAGATTAGATGTGGACCATGGAATCATAGGACATGTGGCAAGCGATCAAAATTTTGCTGACTTGCGGTCAACGGAGCATAGTGTTGAAATTCACGAAATGAGAAATCGTGAAAGCACTTTATGCATAAGCGCGTGGTCATAGCCATTGATCACATCGAAGGAAGATGGAGGTAGAAGCTAAAGGTTCTAAGTTTGGCCACAAAAATGCCAAAATGAATGCAAGGTCTCATGAAGCCAATCCAATGGTGCAAGTGAATTTGAACAAATATCGGAGGGTTACTGTTCTCTCTCACAGTTAACTCCTTAGTTACGAATCTGTTAGCGAAACAGACTCATGATTGCCAATCAGTTGGCGTTTCAGTTGCTTGGACAATTGTATTTCTTTTTCCTAAGGAAATGCAAAGTGCAACCACCGTGGATGTGTGTATAAAAGAAATTGAGACAGACTGTGTGGGGTTGGTCGTTCTGTATGAAAAATGAATGAAACTGTAAGAAAGGAAAAATCATAGAATGTGTTGTGTGAGATTGAAAATATGCACAGTGTGAGATGAAACTCAGAGAAGAGTAACAGATGATGAAGAGAAGCAGAAGCAGAGAAGAATGTCAGAACAATTTGATGCAGAGAGGACTTGCTGAACAGACAAAGGAAGAGAACAATAGCAGAACAGTTAGTAGAAGACCATATTTACAGAACAAAGAAAGATTGGTAAGAATTGATTTATCTGCATAGTTGACTTTTTATTTATTCATACATATTCTAGGGAGGTTGGGAGGTGCTCGGGAGGATTGTTGTCCTCAGAGGTTCAAGTGAGAGCTTGAACATAGGAAGTTGTAGCTTCCATCTGGTTGCAGCTAGAGAAACCACGGTGGCAGGGTGGTGCAAGGGAGAACAAGTGTTCTCTGTTATACAGGTTGAAGCATGTGTGACTGGAAGTTGGTGCTTCCATCCAGTTGGTGCTGGAACATTAAGGGAGTTGGTGCTTCCTTCTAGTGGGTGCTAGAGAAACCAGAGAGTTAGTGCTCTCAAACAAGTTGTAGCTTGTAAAACAGAGGTAGCAACCTCACATTGAGTTGGTGCTCAATTATAGATGATGTACAGAACTTAAAAGACTGCCCATCATTTCGAAGAAGAAGAGGTTTTCTCCCTTTATGGGTTTCCTCGTGAAAATCTGTCTCTGTGTATACCTTATGTGTGACTGATGCTCTTTATTTTTACTATCCATATGCTGTATATTGTTGATGATCACTTGAAGAAAGATTAATAATATTTTAATAGACTTAAAAAATTTTAAGCTCAATTCCAACTAATTAACCCCCCCCTCTCAGTTGTCTTAGTAATTTCAACACAAATAATGGTGAAAAAATTTCCAGACTTGTATTTTTTTTTACAGCTGCGGGGTTATACTTCGGTTTGAAGAATGCTACAGTGATGAAATCCCCAAATTCTTAACCAGAAAAAAATGTGTATTTCCTTGGCAACTCGAACACAGTTGCGCGAAAATAGATCTGGCTAGTTTAATTTGTTTATGTTTATGTTCCCCAAGGGTTAGGCATTCAAGGGTTCTATAGACAAGGGTTTTCCCTGTGCTATAGCTCTCTAATATACGTGTGGGGTCCAACAGTAGTACTCGACCCAATATCTCAGGGCACTAACTAAGGAGGATAGACCGTACCCTTAGCCGTACTACCCGACTACCCAGGTACTGGAGAGTATCTTCCCAAGTGTTGTTCTCGGTGACACTATAGCAGTACGATGACCGATAGGTTTATCTAAAGAGGGCTTCAGGAAATCTAGGTCGATCCGTACATAGGTGCTGTCTGATGCGCTACCACTCGAAGGGGTACCAACAGGGGTTACAAGGGTAGCCAACAGATGTGCGCTTAAGAACCACTTGTATTTCCTACATGTATGAATCCCTCAATTGCGGGTTTATGCGCGTAATGACAGATCTCTATGGCTTAAAGACGCTGAAATACGTCTCTACCCTGAAAAAAAATTCCCACAATTTCTGCCAAGGAAAGTGCTCTGATACCACTTGTAAGATACCGAATATAACAAATACACAGAACATAAATAAAATGCTAGAAATGGCAGAATAACAGTAAAATAACCAGCATAATCTCCACAATAACACAGAAATAATATGAGAACAACAACTGAAATAGAACTTTGATTCAAAAAGAAATGTTCACAGTCCTCTTTGAGGGGGCAACCTCCAGTCGAGCAACACTTTGTTACAATAATTTCCAAGCTAGGGTTTTCATACCCTTGACCCTTATTTATACTAAATATGTCTATTAAGAGAAGCATCTAGAGGAAGATCCTTCTAGAAGCATAAGCTTCTATTAGGTCTTTTTACATCCACCTTATTCTATTTTATTGAAAGGCCTTATTAATATTGACCTTTATTACATCCGAATACATTGATCTACCTATGTGCGGGTTAGGACCTTAACAATTGTACTCAACCCGATGATATTATGGTATTTAATACCAGAAATAAATCTTACCCCAATTGAAATATAATTTATCCTCCCCGCACTACTTTTTCCCCAAGCACATCATCACAAGGAACTGACTCCCAGGCTATCAAGACTTTAAATAGTCAAGGGTCAAATTATTTTTTTCCTCCCTCTAAATAGAATATCCTTAATGAAATGGATAATATTAAAGAAAATGCTTCTCTTTTGGATATGGTTTCCATCCCAGAACAACAACATCTTAATTTTTTTATGGAAGGTAAAATCTCCACAATGGCCAACTTGACTGAAATCCTGAGGGAGATGATTCAAATGTAAATAAAATAGGTGTACACAACTTCAAAAACCCTATAAAATATCCTCCATTTTATGTTTCTGTAAATATTATGGATAAAATAGCTCACTGTTTCCTCATAGATGGTGGATTTGGTCCAAGTGTTATGTCAAGTATTGTTATGGAAGAGTTAGGACTTTCCTGTACAAACACAAATGCAAGAAGTATGCTCTCCTATAATAATCAATAACAATCTACCATAGGTGAAATCAAATATGTAACTCTAGTACTCTACGCACATCCTAAAATAAGAACCACCCTAATTATATAGGTAATTGAAATGCGTGTAAGTATCTATTCAATCGTTTTTGGTAGAGACTGACAATCCTTAACTGGTGGTTACCTTTCGTTAGATGGCTCACATTTATCCATACCTATGAATGGAAATAATATTATTGTACTAAGGGAAGGGAGGATTTCACCTCATATTGAAAGTGTTCCACAACCTAATGTGAATTTTGTCGAGGAAGACATGGGTGTCTATTCAATCTTTGCCGATGAAGATGAGTTGCATCTCCAACTAACCAATTATGATGACAATATGTGGCACATGCATTTCGATGGTTCATGTTCAAAAAAAGGTAATGGAGTTGGATCATTTTTTACTCACCTATAGGAAAAATTCACAATTTGTATTATAGATTATAGTTTTCCTGTACAAATAATGTTTCTGATTTTGAATCCTTATTATTAGAAATAAAAAATTATTATAACTTTGGCTGTGGTCATTTTACAATTTTTGGTGATTTGGAATTTGTTGTAAATTTAGTCTGGGAAATTTATAATCCTAACAACAAGTTATTAAAGAGATACACTCAGGATTTGTGGGGATTAATCTCAAATCTACTGTCTTTCAACATTACTCATATAAAAAGAGAACTTAATTCCATGGCTGATAGGTTAGCTATTTTTGAAGCTTCTCCCACAAGACAAATTTTACCACAGAGGCAAGATTATACATTTCTGTCTCTTTAACGACCTCATCTCCCCGATAACGCAAAATCATGGCAAGTTTTTCCAGATGATGAAAAAATTTGTGCCATCTTACAGACTGAACCCTATAATCCTAAAGAAATCATTTCCCTTGAAAATGAAAAATTTCCCAAAGGCTTGACTCCTCTTGAGAGTTCATTCACGACGAGTGATGTAGGCAATAAATAAATTAATAAAGAAGAGGAGTATAAAAGAAAAGTCGAGGATACCATCCCTTTGAACATTGAAACTCCCGAGTCTCCCAATATCATTAAGATAGGTTCCCAATGTTCTGATGAAGAAAAAAATAAATTTATGGACTTGTTCCATGAGTTTTGTGATGTTTTTTCCCGATCATATGAGGATCTACGTGGTTTTGATGCTAATATTATACAACATACCATTCCTATCAAGGAAGGGGAAAAACTAGTTAGCCAAAAACATAGCACTATCAATCTTGCACTTGAGGCTAAAATTCGAAAGTAATTAGAAAAACTCTTAAACACTCATATAATATTTCCAATTAACTATTCTGAGTGGGTTTCAAATCTTGTGCATGTTTAGAAAAAACATGTCAGATTAGACTTTGTGTTGATTTTCGTGCTTTAAATAGAGTAAGCGTTACATATAAATTTCCACTTCCTAACATGGAAATGATCTTACAACAAGTTGTATAATCTGAGATGATGTCCTTACTTGATGAGTTTTCTATATATAATCAAATCCAGGTTAAAAGGACTAATAAATATAAAACCACATTTACCACTCGCTGGGGAACCTTTTCTTACAAACACATTCCTTTTGGCTTATCTAATGTAGGTGATTACTTTCAAAGAGATATGCAAATAGATTTTGATGATATCATCGGAAAAATTATTCAAGTTTATCTTGATGATTTAACAATGTACTCCAAAACCCGATCAAATCACTTTGGTCATGTTTGAAAAATATTTATGCGATGTAGGAAATTTGGCATCTCTTTAAATCCTTCAAAATCCATTTTCGGTGTCACTCAAGTTAAAATTCTCGGTCATATTATTTCTGATTCAAGAATAAGAATTGTTCTTGAGAGGATTGCTACTATTTTAATTCTTCATGCCTCTACATCTAAGAAAGAAATTCAATCTTTTATGGTCACTATTAATTTTGTCCGGAGGTTTGTTCTTGATTTTGTTGTCATTTTTAAACCAATCCATAATATACTTATGAAAGGTCGTTCTTTCTCTTGGACCAATGATGTCGAAAATGATTTTGTAAAGATTAAGAAAGTAATCAGTTCTGCACTGGTTCTGGCTAAACCGAACTTTGAAAAATAATTTGTCATATATACAAATTCTACAGAAGAAGCAATTTATGCTATCCTCTTATAGAATGATGACCAAAATAACGAAAAACTTGTAGCTTACATGAGTCAAATCTTGTCAGATCATGAAGTTAAGTATTCTTATATTGAGAAGCATGTTTTTTCTCTTGTTAAATCTATAGAAAATTTTCTCCATTTCAACCTAGGAAAGCATATGTAGGTAAAATTCCCTTTGCATGTTGTCAATTTTTTCTTCACAGACTTTTCTTTCAGGAAGGCTTGCACATTGGCTCGCAAAAATATAGGAACATGATTTAACAATCATGACTTCCAAGATGATCACATGATGAGACCTAGCCCTTTACTTAGCTCAACATCCTGAACCAAGTGAAATTTTTGAAGAAGAAGAAAATCCACTCTCAACATTGTTTTATATCGAAAATTAAAATCTTACTCTCACTTGTAATACCCCTATTTCCCCTAGCTTATAAATGTAATTGTGTATTTTACTAAAAAGGTAGTGTAAATATTTATTCTACTAATGTAATAAAAGGAAAGTGTTGGAAAATTGATGAGGGGAATTTCCAAGGTAGATCTTGATTCATGTGAGAGATGGTGAGGGGAACCAATAATGGTTGAGATGACCCCTACCAGACTAGTACTTTGCTGGATTTAAATTGTTCAGAACCAGAACAGTCCTCTGACCCAAAGAATTTAATTACCAGCCAAGTTGGTACTTGGGAAGTCTTCCTCAAGATTCAATGAGGTAATGGGAAGAGTCCCCATCTGAAAAATTCCTGACCTGACCCACGAAATTAGGATTTGGACCCACAAAATCTTGTTGAGGAAGGAAAGAAAAGGTAGGAGATTCGTGGTTAGAGAGGAGGAAGGCAAGAGGAATGGGTCTGATATCCATTTTCGAAGAGGGATATGTAATATCTCAAGGCTGAGCCCGGTTGTGATTATGAATGTAACATGTTTTGTAGGCTGGTGAGCCAAGTAATTATAAACTAGTAGGCTTATGTGTTTATTAAGCCGGAGAGCCTAGATGTTAAAGGCCAGGATCCTGTTTTGTACATGTAAATATTCATATTAGTAATATAATAACATTGTTGTGTGTAGACCAACCACGAAGAAAGAGTATGGGGGACTAAGCTCCACTAGTTTGGTCAAGGGAGGAGGATAAGAGATTGAGGAAAAAGGGTTAAGCTTAAGAGACTGAAAGAATAATATATAATTATTATTATAAAAGTTGTAAAGTGGATATTAATTTATCGAAATTTCCTTTAAGGAGAGGAACAAGTTCCAAGTGGGAAGAACTTGCTCCTGGAGAGCCAAGTGTCATCCAAGACACATGCATATTTATGGGGGGGATTCTCACCATTCTCACAATATTCTGCCCATGCTGGCCATATGTTACTCTGACTCACTGATGCACTGGGAAATCACGTAGTGAGCGAGTCTGTCATTGTTGAATTCCAAGACACGTGAACCTATGCAACAAATCCGAATTGATACCCTTGTTGCACTCGTACCCTTCGGGTTGCCTGCATATTGTTTTTTTCATTACCATCCTCCATGTCCAGTTTCTGTTGCTGCCATAATCATGCCTGCATGTTGAGGAGTGGGAGTGAAGAAGAAGATTGTCTGGTCCATGGATAGAAGAAGTAGGTTGTCAAGCCTATGAGCAACTCTCTCTAGGTGAGAGTGTGTGTTGAGGAAGTGAGTTCTCCTAGAGGGAGTCCAGTAGAAGCTACATAACTCTGTGAATTCCTGATCCGACCTATTGCTAAAGCCCCAGAAAGGGAGGTGAAATAGTCGATGGACTTTGGGACAGTGAAGGTGTATACTCCTGAGGTGGGACATGCATGTGGGGAATGAGAGTCTGTGAGATGTGGGCGTAAGTGGCTCCTTGGAGAAAATCCTTCCTGTTATACTATGAAACTTCCCGTTGGCCCTGCCTAGCCTAGGAATCCCTTTCTCAGTGGAGTTTAGTCCCAGCTCGGGGGTGACCCACTACTAAGAGTGATGAGTAGCGTGGTCTAAGGCTAAGAGGTTCGTGGAAGGTATGCACACAGTTGGTGTACTTCAATTAAGAGATAAGTATATTTTATGTGCTTAATGGTTAAATGATGTATTTAAGTGCATGTCTATGATTCTAGTAATCATATCATGTGTTTCTCTACATGTATGTTTTCATGTTATCTCTATTTATTGTTGTTAAGTTTTTATGTGAATATTTCGGGAAAAGAGCTCTGTTTGAGGTGACAATGCCTGTCCTGTTGGTGGCTGGGGATGTACAAAATAGTATCAGAGCGGTTTTTGGAGAAGCATGACCTGACCAGGGTGGCCGAGGATGTTACAAATTGGTATCAGAGCCACGGTTTCAACACTGAGCCAGGATGGGCCATGTTAGTGAAAGTTGAAGAAAAAGTTTCAGAAAAGAATTGTTGTCGAAATGGAGAAAATTCAAGTTCAGAGCCATGGTTTCAGCACTGAGTCTTGATGGACCATGTAATTTGTTAATGAAACAAAGGTTTCAGAGTGAATTGTTGTCAAAATAGACAAAATATGAGTTAAGAGCTCCCCTGGGTGCCAAGAGAATAACTTGACCATGTTATGAAACTCAAGAGGTATAACGGTTTAAGGATTGGCAACATAGAAAAAATCCACAACAATTGTTGTGTTGGGCCGAAAGGTTTGAATTTGGGGCGTAAGGTCTACGCAGGGGAAAGGCCAACTCTTTCTAGCCATCAGATATGGAAAAGAGGTGCATGGGAGTTAACCTCCAAGTCCTTCGGACTTCATGACTTCGTTGAATTTTATGTGTTATAGAGAAAAAGGGGCCAAATCCCGAAGTTTCGAAGTCCCAGAGGGGATCTACACCATAGATCTGGGGATAAGTGTTTATCATTGGATTTGACCAAGGATAGATCAGAGCCGTTAGATCAAGACAAGAGAAGAAGGTAAGGCACAATGGTGAAAAATTGATCTTAGTCTTCATATTTGTGTGTGGGAGGTTGTGAGCCGTAGATCTCACAGTCATTCAAAAATTTGACATTTGGGAGAAACAAAGTGTGCTAAGGTGAAAACTCTCGAAGTCCCAAAGTCCAGAGTTAATCCAGACTGTTCATCAAAATAAACACGTGTTTGCATATTGGCTTGTTCGATAATTCGACATTTGGGAGAAATAAGGTGTGATAGAGTGAAAACTTCCGAACTCCCAAAGTCTAGAGTTAATCCCGACCGTTCATCAAAATAAACACGTGTCGACAGATTGGCTTGTTCGAGAATTCAACATTCGAGAGAAACAAGGTGTGATAAAGTGAAAACTCCTGAAGTCCCGAAGTCCAGAGTTCATCTAGACCGTTCATAAAAGGAGATGCATATCAGAATATCAACTTGTTCGGGAGTTCAACGTTCAGGAGAATTGGAGTGTGCTAGTGTGGAATCTCCCGAAGCCTCAAATCCCAAAGTCCCAAAATCAAAGAATAAAAGTGGCATAGCATGATGATGTCACCTGTGGTGATGTGGACTTTTCCTAGACATGCCATGTGCCACCACCTTAATTGTTGACAACTATACTATGTGGATCCCATAAATTAGGAAAGTTCGGGAGTTCGACGTTTGGGAGAATTGGAGTGTGCAAGTGTAAAATCTTTCGAAGTCTAAAGTCCTGAAGTGACATGGCCTGTTGACATCACCAGGGATGATGCAGACACATGGTATGTGTGCCACGTGTTAGTGAATTAAGAACCTTTGGAAGATAGAAATGCCAGTTAGAAAATGACACGTGTCACCCATTATATTGGGCCATATGTCTTCTTCTATTATTTCACCATGTGGCACTCCTCTCGAGCATGGGTAGTGGGGCCCCTGATGAATACATAAATTAGTTAAAGTCTTGGTGAATAATTTAACTAGAATGGGCCCACAATAAATTGACCCCAATAGACGCGTGATGCCAGATCATGAAGTCCGGAGACTTGGTACTCCGAAGGATAGGTGTTACAGTTAACATTGAGTAAAGAACTCCCGAAGGCCGGAGTTAATCTCAATCGTTGGTCACAAGGGGCATGTTGCATCAGATCCAAAGTTCTGGAGACTTGACACTCCAAAAGAAATTTTTCATGATTGAGTGGGAGGAATAAATCCATGAAGTTTCATAGCGCCGAAGTGACATGACGTGATGATGAAATCAGGTGTGACATGGAAGTATTCATATATTCGTGGTTCGGGATTTTTTTGGTGTGCAAATGTGAAATCCTCCTAAGTCCCTGAAACCCAAAGATCCGAAGTCCCAGAGCCATGAAATCCCGAAGCAACAGATGTGACGTGTAATGATGACATCACCTGGGTGACATGTATCTTCCCTAGGCATGCCAGGTGTCATATGACTTTGTACTTGGCAACAAATGCAATAGTCAGGAGACTTGGCACTCTAGAAGGATTGAGAGTATGGACATCTCAGAACTCTCGAAGGCCAGAGTTCCATAGTAAATATCAGCTATTAGATGTTGGGTAGCTGAGTACCATTGATACACCCCACTTTGCGAGTTCTCCAATGTGACACTCTGAGAGATTTGTTGTGATGTTCTTTGGAAACCACCAAATCTCGGAGTCTCGGAGCTCCTATCCACCGTAAACCTGAACGGGGAATGTGGACCGTAGATCCACCATCCTTCGCGAGTTCGCAAGTTCACCACTTCAATGATTCTGTGATGTTTGTGATGTGATAAAAGGGAATCCTCCGAAGCTCCGGAGCCCCGAAGTTCCAAGGCTCTGGATAAGCGCCCAATTATTAGAACTTGGTCACAACCATGGTCACATGTGAATTAAGGGTTGAAGAAAAAGGGGCTAGCCCCCAAAAGTGAATTGTAGAACACAACAAGGCTCATATATTTTGTTGAATCAGATCATTTACGTTATTATAGAAAACTATTAAGTCTAATAGCCTGACAAAATTCGATTGAATGCACATTTTGCAGAGTTAAAAATTGCTAGAACTAGACCGAATTGTCACATAGTGCAGAGAAATGGAGGAGGCACATGACACTTATAGTCTAGAGGATGAATTTAGAGGAATGGATGTCCATTTAGGAGTTGAAGGAATGAACTCCAATTGGCATGGAAACGAAATGGATAAAGACATGGGCTTGATGAAAATCATTAAAAAATTGCAAAAATATGTCCAAATTCACCAGGCAGATAATGAAAGGCTTAAGAAATACAAGAAACAACATGAAGACTTCAATATGAAGTTGATGCAGACCCTGGAAAGAATTGAAAATAAGTTGGATAAGGAAAGTATATCCAACAAATCAGGGAGCCACATGTCCCCTGATGAGGAAAGAAGAGAAAGAAGTTGTAACAGACATCACCAACACTCCCAAAGGCATTCCAAAAGGAGGCCACTAAATAGTTCAAGCCCATCTCCTACTAGAAAGCATAGGAGATATGAAGTGGATGAAATGAAGGGTGAAATGAATAAGATCAAACCTCCTACTTTTGATGGAGATCACCAGAAAGATGAAGAGGCTGAGACATGGCTACTTGGCATGATGAAATATTTCCAATTGCATAATTATTCCTCTCATGAAGAAGGAAGAATTGCAATCTATCATCTGAAAGGAAAGTCATCCATGTGGTGGGATCAACTTGTGCAAGTGCAACACATCAGAGTGAAGGATGTCACATGGAAGAAATTCAAGTTTTTTTTCGAAAATAAGTACTTAACCAAAAGATACTATGACAAAAAGATGAAAGAGTTCTTTAAACTTAAATTGGGAAGCATGACTATAGATGAATATGAAAGGATATTTCTAGAGCTGTTGAACTATGTCCCTTTCATTAAGGATGAGACATTCAATATCCATAGATATATGAGTGGGCTGCCATCTTTTACTAGTGACAAAATCCAGTATGATGATCCTAAAACTATGGAAGAAACCATAAGGAAGGAATTTTTTTTATATGATCAGCATAGGGAAAATCCTACTTTCCAAAGAGCATGGGAAGACAAGAGGAAGTTTAAGAGGGAGCAGAGGCAGAAGGGGAGCAAGCCACAATTTTTCAAAAATAGTCCTCAAGGACATCCAGTTTTGAGGGAGCCCAGAACGATTGAAGTAGGTGGGAAAAGGCCAAGGCAAACACCTATGCAATGTTGGGGTTGTAATGGAGATCATAAGTATAGATATTTCCCTCACAGAAAGGACAAGGTGAGAGTTGTTCACAATGTTTAGCAAGTAGAAACGTGGGAGTACATGGGAAGAAGAGTACCAAGAATCTATGCATCCATGAACAACAAGAAAACTAAGTTTCAATCACACATGATTGAAGTAGAAGGTATGATCAATGACCATGTATTTACTATTTTAATTGATTTAGGGGCTAGTCATAGCTATATAGATCCTAAGGTAGTGGAAATATTTCAATTATCAAAAAGAAAGCATGGGAAATCTTGGCTGATGCAACTGGCTACATGGGCCCAGAGAAAGGTTGTGGAGTTGGTTAAATCATGTTCAGTGGGCATGAATGGAATGAGTACCAAGGAATATTTGAACATCTTTCCTTTGGGATCATATGATTTCCTAATTGGAATGGATTGGTTGGACCAACACCATGCCATATTAGACTGTCATAACAAGGCATTCACTTGCTTGGATGAGGAAGGAAATTAGAGAGCAGTCCAAGGAATTCCCAGGGCAATTACTGTCCGAGAAATATCAACAATGCAGCTAAAGAAGTGTTACAAGAAGGGCTGCGAAATATTTGTAGCCCATATGGATGAAGCACCTAAGTATAAGGTGCCAAAATTGGAGGATCATGCAATCTTGGAATATTTTGAAGATGTGTTCAAGGATATACAAGGGCCACCTCCAAATAGAGATATTGATTTCTCTATAAATTTGATGCCCGAGGCAGCTCTAGAATCAAAGACTCTCTACCGAATGAGCACACCAAAACTGAAAGAACAACAAATGCATCTTGATGAACTTTTAAAGAAGGGGTACATATGCCCAAGTGTGTCACCTTATGGTGCCCCAGTGTTATTTGTGAAGAAGAAATATGTGACCCTGAGATTGTGCATTGACTTTAGACGGTTAAATAAAGTAACTATAAAGAACAAGTATCCTCTACCAAGGATTGATGATCTCTTCGATCAGTTGAAGGATGCAAGGGTATTTTCAAAGATAGATCTCAATTCAGGATACCATCAGATAAGGATTAAATATGAATACATCGAAAAGACCACCTTCAGGACAAGGTATGGTCATTATGAGTTTACAGTGGTGCCATTTGGGTTATCAAATGCACCAACTATTTTCATGTGCTTAATGAATGGTGTTTTCTGAGAATATTTAGACAAGTTTGTCATTGTCTTTTTGGATGACATCCTTGTATATTCAAAGACATAAGAAGAGCACGAGAAACACTTGAGAATGGTGTTACAGGTGCTAAGAGAGAACCAACTGTTTTCTAAGTTGAGAAAGTGCTCATTTTTCCAAAATCAAATTCACTATTTGGGGCATATAATATCTGAAGAGGGAATAGAAGTAGACCCCAAAAATATTGAATCTATTAAAGGGTGGACAACACCTAAGAATGTGACATAAGTCAAATCGTTCATGGGTCTAGCCGACTACTACTGGAGATTCATTGCAGGATTTTCGAGGATTGCTCACCCAATCACTTCCTTGCAAAGAAAAGGGGTAAAATTTCAATGGAAAAAAGAGTGTGAAAAGAGCTTCCAACAATTGAAGCAGTTGTTAACCAATGATGCAATTCCGAGGATTGCAGATCCGAATGAAGATTTTATGGTTTGGACAAATGCATGCAAAGAAGGACTAGGTGGAGTCCTCAGTCAGAATGGGCTTGTGATATGTTTTGAATCCAATACATTGAAAGAGAATGAAAGGCTCTACTCCACTCACGATTTGGAGTTCGCAGCCATAGTACATGCTTTAAAGAAATGGAGACACTACCTCATGGGAAAGAGGTTTGAGTTGAGAATATACCATAATGGTTTGAAATATTTTTTGGTCAACCTACTTTAAATTCCAGGTAGAGCAGATCGTTGGAACTCCTCTGTGAATATGACTTTGATATCAAGCACATCAAAGGAAAGCAGAACAAAGTGGTTGATGCACTCAGTAGGAGAGTGCATGAACTACATGCTACAACCATCATCATGTATCAAACTGATCTTAAAGACATAATTTTGGAAGCTGCAAAAGCAGATTTGTAGTACATGGAAATGGTAAGAAAGTTACAATAAGGTAAGATGCTACATAAAATACAAGATTATAGATTGGAAGTCGATTGAATACTCCTGTACAAGAACATAATTTATGTGTCCAGTTCTCATGAATTGAGGAGTATGATCTTGAAAGAGATGCATAATGTGACTTATGATGGGCACCTTGGATATCGAAAAATAGTGGTAGTAGTCATGAGCCATTACTACTGGCTAGACATGAAGAAAGAAATTGCAGAATACATCGCTAGATGTATGGAGTGTCAAAGGGTCAAAGTTGAGCATAGACACCCATATAGGTTACTACAACCATTACCCATTCCTGAGTGGAAGTGGGAAGTGGTGACAATGGATTTCATCATAGGATTACCCAGAACAAACAAGAAACATGATTCCATCATGGTGGTGGTGGATAAGCTTACTAAGGATGCCCATTTTATTCCATTGAAGACTACTCACAAGGAATATAATGTTGCTAATATTTATATGAGGGAAGTAACATGATTGCACGGTATTCCCAAGACAATTGTGTCTAACAGAGACCCAAATTTTACCTTGAAGTTTTGGAGAGGATTACTCAAGGGGCTCAGAATGAGCTTGGAATTCAACACAACCTATCCTCCTGAGTTTGATGGACAAACAAAAAGAGTAAATCAAGTGATATAATATATGTTAAGAATGTATGTGATGGAAAAACCATCCATATGGGAAGAATATCTACACTTGGTAGAGTTTTCTTACAACAATGGGTACCAAACATCATTGAAGATGAACCCATTTGAGGCACTTTATGGAAGAAATTGCAACACACCAATAAGCTGGGACAACCGAGCTAATAGAGAAATAATTGGGCTAGAGTTTCTCAGGGAAATGGAAGAGCAATTGTTAAAGATTAAGCAGAATTTGAAGGCTACCCAAGACATGAAGAACAACTATTCTGACAAGGGAAGAACCCACAGGGAGTTGAAAGTGGGTGATCATGTTTTATTGAAGATGAAAGCCAACATAAGTTCCCTGAAGCTGGGAAACTATTCCAAGTTGGCAACCAGATATTCTAGACAATTTGAAATTCAAGAAAGGATTGGACCAGTAGCTTATATGCTTGCATTTACTACATGCATGTCTATTCATAATGTATTTCATGTCTCATTGCTCAAGAAATATAAACCTGATGCTATCATGTGATTGATTGGAATGTGATTCATGTGGAGCAAGAAGGCGCTTTACAAGTGCACCTAGTGCACATACTGGACCAAAAAAGAAAGTAGCTCTGGAATCGATCCGTAAGGCTTGTAAAGGTCCAGTGGACCTGGTACGGTCCTGAGGAAGCACGAAGATGCTATGCAGGCATAATACCCACATCCTTTTGAAGATTTTGAAAATCTTATTGATGTTGTGTAAATGAGTTTCACTGAGGACAATGCAAAAATAAGGGGAGGGGATTGTAATATCCCAAGGCCGAGCCCGTTTGTGATTATGAATGTAACATGTTTCGTAGGTTGGTGAGCCAAGTAATTATAAGCTGGTAGGCTTATGTGTTTATTAGGCCGGAGAGCCTAGATGTTAAAGGCTAGGAGCCTGTTCTGTACATGTAAATATTTATATTATTAATATAATAACATCACTGTGTGTAGACCGACCATGAAGAAAGAGTATGGGGGACTAAGCTCCACTAATTTGGGCAAGGGAGGAGGCTAAGAGATTGAGGAAAAAGGGATAAGATTAAGAGCCTAAAAGAATAATATATCATTATTATTCTAAAAGTTGTAAAGAGGATATTAATTTATCCTAAGTTCCTTTAGGGAGAGGAACGAGTTCCAAGTGGGAAGAACATGCTCCTGGAGAGACAAGTTTCATCCAAGACGCATGCAGATTTATGGGGGGGATTATCACCATTCTCATGATATTATGACCATGCTGGCCATCTGTTACCCTGACTCACTGATGCACTAGGAAAGCACGCAGTGAGCGAGTCCACAATTATTGAATTCCAAGACACTCGAACCCCTGCAACAAATCCGAATTGATACCCTTGCTGCACCTATACCCTGCGAGTTGCCTGTGTATTGTTTCGTCATTACCATCCTCCATGTCCAGTTTTTTTTTCTTCCATAACTATCCCTGCGTGTTGAGGAGCGGGAGTGAAGAAGCAGGTTGTCAGGCCCATGGATAGAAGAAGCAAATTGTCATGCTTGTGAGAAAATATCTCCAGGTGAGAGAGTGTGTTGAGGAATTGAGTTCTCCTGGAGGGAGTCCCTAGCAGCTAAAGAGCTCTGAGAATTCCTGATCCATCCTGTTGTTGAAGCCATGAAAAGGGAGGTGAAGCAACTGATGGACTGTGGGACAGTGAAGGTGTATACTCCTGGGGTGGGACATGAATGTGGGGAATGAGAGTCTTTGAGTTGTGGGCGTAAGTGGCTCCTTGGAGAAAATCCTTCTTATTGTACTGTGCAACTTCATGTTGTCCTTTCTTAGCCTAGGAATCCCTTGCTCAGTGGAGTTTAGTCCCAGCTCGGGGGTGACCCACTGTTGAGAGTGATGAGCAGTGTGGTCTAAGGATGGGACGTTTGTGGAAGGTCTGAATGTAGTTGGTGTACTTCAATTAATATATAAGTATCTTTTCCGTGCTTAATGGTTAAATGATGTATTTAAGTGCATGTATGTGATTCTTGTAATAATATCATGTGTTTCCTTGCATGTATGTTTTCCTGTTATCTCTATTTATTGTTGCTAAGTTTATATGTGAATATTTCCGTAAAATAAATCTGTCTGAGGTGACTATGCCCGACCTGTTGGTGGATGGGGACGTACAAAATGGTATCAGAGCAGTTTCTGGAGTAGCATGGCCCAACCTGGGTGGCCGAGGATGTTACATGAGAGCATGTGCAAATCTTTGGTTTTTAAGAGAACTAAAAAATGAATTTTTTTTGAAGTAAAGGAATGGATGGGAAACATTTTTCTAACCAAGTTGATAAATGAGGTTGCAAAGAAGATGAGTGACTGAGGAAACACTCATTGCAGATCCCCTTTATTGGTGGAGAGAACACCAATATTCCAATTTCCTATGGGAGGAGGAGAGTAACCTCCATCCTTGGTTGTTGTTGAACATAATGAAGAGTCTCTCTCAGAACATCATGATCTAGCTAGGGGGTGGCCAGCGGTAATCCGTCCAAGATTTGTTGTGCCTACGGTTGGGAGGAAAAGGGAACCCCTTTCAATAGTTTCATCACCATCTGGTTTATAGATAAGCATGTTTGGTTAAATATCTATAGTGTTTAGATCAGAGAAAATTTAAAATTATGTTTTGTAACTACGTAAGTTTGATTTATGACAAAAGTGACCTCAGAAATTTGAGTAAAATAAATAAAATGACTTAGCTAAAGCTCATTTTACTTAATTCCTTATCTCTTGACTATATGTCTATTAGAATAAGATTTTTGGGAGTGGATGTTGTGCTTGAATTTGTTGTATAGTTTAATGCATGCTTTGGAAATGATGACTGAACAGTTAAAAATCTCTATAAAACATCTGGAAGAAGAGAGAGTGATATTTTTGCATAATAGTGTTCTATTTTAGAATGTCCTCAAATCCTATGCTAGAAAGATTAGAGGATATCATATTTGTGTGGACTTTAGGAAATAATCTCAAATAATGAAAAACATTAAAAGTCCTTATAAATGATTATCGAGGAAAAATAATTAGGAAATAAACATGAAATTTTCCTAATTGAGTTAAAATACAAAAGTTCTCAGAATAATAAATGTTTCCCTAATATAGGTGTATAATGTGAATGCATTTATGTATTTATATGTTTTGTAGGCAAAGTTGAGCAAATAGTAAACTATGGTAAAATACCAAGGTTACCATCTAGATATTCTACTAATTGAATGATAAGGTTGCAAAACGGTATAATGACAAACTATAAATTTCTTAACCTGGTGTGGGAGTTATGAAATTCATGCTTTATTTAGACAGATCGAAGATTTTTGGAGAAAATTCATTAATGAAGTTATATAAATTCTCCTATTCTTTTCTCAACGTAGTAGTATGTATATAACACATAATTTTTAAATTATTAAAGTCTTTGAAAATATATGTATCTTCCTGTATACTTTTAATGTGAAAATATTTATATAATTAATAAATATTAAGCTAAGCTTGTTGGTGATTGGTCTTTGGAGTCCCACATTCAAAGTGGAAGGGAGAGTTCATGAGAATTAAGTCTGAATCCATTAGAGCGATGGCATGGACATTATGAGGTTTAAGTGAATTTTAAATATCACCCCTTCCCTTTCCCGATTGGTTATCGAAGTAACAAGAAGGGTACTTGCAAATTTACTCCGAAGGATTTAACTTGTGATGAGAAATATGTTCTACAAGTTTCAATATATTACAATAATTAACCTTGCACCACTGTAATTGGTTTTCGGATGAATGAGAGGGGAGCATATGAAGAAGGTTCGAATTACAAGAGATTAAATTAAAACATGAAACATTATTTTGTTATTATTTATCCTTTTTTTATTCGGAGTACACAAATGCCCAGACCGAAAGTCTATTCAGAGTGGATGGGAGGGAGTGTCATAACAAACTTCGAAGTTGTTAGAGCGATGACATGGGTGTTATGGAGTCCTAATTGAATATATTAATATTAAACCCTATTTTATTGTGATTGGGATCAGATTGTTGAGAGGAGTACACACCTTTCAAGTCCAAATTGATTTAAATATTCAATGGTATTATAATGTTGTAATACTATAAATGTTTAATATTGCAAGTGAAGGAGGTTTAATTACTTAAAATTATTTATTATGTTAAATAATATCCTAGGTTGGTATAACGTTTAATATATAATAAATGGGAACAAGTTTCAAGGTTTTTCCAGTGCTAAATACTTTCAGAGTTGACTCTTTGGAGTATTTGGAAGGGGCATGCAAATAAATTCCAAACCCATCAGAGCGATGGCGATAGTTTTAATATGTCCCACTCATAAATAATTTAATAGTATTAAATCTTTCCCCTATGTGATTGGCAGTCAGATTAAAGAGAGGGGCGCACATATTTCAATAGCGAAGACATTGGAATATGGTTTGAATTGAGGTAATACAAAAATATCAAATTGAATATAATTAATCCTTTTCCCCAGTTAATAAATAAATGTGCATATATTAATATATATGTTAAATAACACGAAATTTGGTGTGGTAAGTGAATTATAAACATCAATTAAGGTTAACCAATTTTTTTTTTTTTTTTTTTTTATGGCTTAATTAACCTTATCCTGTTGTAATATAATTACTCATAATTATCATATGAGTAATTAATTGAATTAGTGCTAAACTACTTCTAATGGGGGAGAAAGAGAAATTAAAAACCTTAATAATCATTGGGCCATGAGTATTAAGCTAAGAAAAGATTAATTATTGGATAATTAGTTTGTGGAAAATAATTATCCTTAATGGGGTTTAAGTAATTAATGACCAAATAGTGGTATTCTACAAAAAATTAATTAAGTATTTTAATTGGACAATAGGAGAGGGACAAATGTCATTCTCTAGTCGAGTAATCCTAAGAACCCTACTGTGACATGGCGAGTTGATGTTGACTAAGAGCATCAATGTGATGGCACGTGTTAATCTTCAATTGGTTGACGAGTTGATGGAGTCTAGTAGGACTGGTAAACCTTAGGCGCCAAATGGATCCTAACCATAGGTCGGGAGATATTGCGTGCATCGAGACTGTCCATCGAGGGAAATGGAAAATCCCTCGATACCTTGGGTTCGGGGTGGAGAGACTACAAGAATTGCTCAAAATCCGGATGGATGGTATCGAGGGGGAATATTCCTCGATACAATATTTTTCGGAGGGAATCTAAGAGTGTGTTGGGAGAAGGTCCGAGTTATGATGGATGTAGGCTTGCGTGGACCAAATTTCCACTGTAGCAGGCTAGGCTAGTGCCACTTCAAGGCCAGGGTGTCACCACATCAGTTGGCATGGACAATGAAAGGTCACTAGGATGCCACGTGGTAGTAAGAAAGATGTTTCCTATGTAAACCCGAGAATCTTCAGAGGGTCGTAACTCTTGTCCTAGAGCTCAGTTCAGTTCAAACTTACTGTCATTGGAAAGCTCTTGACAAGAAAAATATGGTGGAGTTGTGATAGAGATGATTCAATATTATTAAAAGAGGAAAAAATTTAATCCCCCAATTCCAAAAAGGTACTTAGGAGGTTGGGTGTGTTATAGAGTGGTATAAGAGTAGGAAACAACACTTGACCTGCTTGGGCTCATGAAAGAGTCAATTAAATTTTATTAGAAAGATTTAAGGGGGAGGGAGCCTTACCCTACCCTATCTAGTAGAGAATGAATCAAACACTAGGTATGGATGGGCCAAAGATTAGTCACAAGACTAGTTTACCAAGGCTAAGATGAGCCTATTGAAAGTGTTTAGTGTCACAAGGAGATTATCTGCATAATCTCCTTGAGGAGAAGGATTGCAAATTGAAATTTTGTTGGGAATTACTCAACAAAATTCGAATCATGTTGGATTGCAATAGAAGAATAATATTTCTACCTTGGGGGAATGATAACCACTCCTACAGGAGTGGTATTATGATGATAGGCGCTAATAGTAAGACTTGTATGTGAATGAACTGAATAAGTTGCAAGGTTGGATACAAATGTGGGTTTATGAAGCCTTTCATAATTATAGTTGCTGCTTAAAAAAGATATTAGGCCTTGTGAGTATATTTCCCAATGTCTAGAAGCATTATGGAAATAAGTGAGGTCAACTTACTTGTAATGTCTTAATTGAAACCTCCTATTGGGATAACCCCTTTAGCAAAGTAAAAAGTATCTCTATGGGATGAGAATAACCATCATGAAAGAAGTAAAGTGACATGAGCAATTTTAGGAGCTCAGGGATGTGCTAAGGGACTGTATATCCCTAATAACTTAAGGGTGTGCCTATGAAATAGGTAAGAAAGTGGAATATGTTTGCACTGCATGCATAGGTGAAATGTTTGGTGCCCAAGGATATGATAGAATGCATATGGAAACATATTAAACATGCAAATTAGCCATATTATAATTTATGGTGGGTTGTAAGGTATGGTCTATTGATGGACCTTTTAAATGAGAATGACCTTATGTCAACAGGAGTTAACAACAAGAATGAAATGTTGATAATGTTGTTTCCTATTACCTTATTAAGATAGGACTGTAAGGATTAATGAGAGACCAATGCAAGGTCTGATTAAGGACGTGTCATAACACCTTTAGATGATCAGTGGATCATATTGACATCCATAGGTGGATGGTATCCATATGGATATGGATTGGTATACTCAGATAACAATAAGAGGGAGTTTAGGAAAATATTCCCTTGTAGAGATGTGTTGACCAAGAATGAATTGGGGCATGAAGAAGAGACTAGAAGTAGTTATCTTACTACCTTGTGTAATACAATAACTACCCATCTGAATTTTGATTTATGGAAGGTTTTTACAGTAGAAAGGGGAAACGTGGCCCTTTTTGGTTGTTGTCATGTAGAGAGGGAAACATCAGTATGAATTATGGTTGTGAGACTAGTCATATGATTGATTGTAATCTCTCACTAAAGAATACTAATATTAAAACCAAAATATCAATGTGAATGAATGAGGTAAAAAGGCACAAGTGATCCACTTACATATATACAAATACATGTATACATGCTTAAAAGTATAACATGAATACATGATTAAGTAGGTTGTGAGGCAATATGTGTGTTAGTGCCGCCATTTTTCTTTTCAGTTAGAGTCAGTCTTATTCAAGTTATGGTCCATCTGTCAAAGCATGTGAGGTCAGGTACCGAACAACAAAAGGGTCAAAGTCAGCAAGTGGTTGGTTGGTCCTTGGAGTCGGGAAGGGATGACAGAGTCAAAACGTGTGTAAATAGTATGAGTCAATTCCCAAAGAGTCAAGTCCTATCAAAAAGGAAGCTTTTATGTTCCCCGGGTCAAGGCAAGTTGTTTAATAGAAGTCACGTCAGCAAGTGCAGTGACCATCATCTGCTCATTATGGAGGTTGTAAGAATGAAGAATCATGATGTTCATATCATGTATTCTCTGCATCCCTTATTAGTTATACTTTACACACACAGATGTGCTACAAAAAGCCTCCAGTTCGTTTCAAAACATCCAGTCGCCATGAATTCAATGTCCCCTGGAATGATCTCACCTCTCACTTGCTCTGATATAAATTCCAGATGTTCTGCATGCATTCTATTCACCATTCTATCTTATGCATAGTTTTTTGTTCTTCTCACAAGCCCAGGTTGATCAAGATCACTGCCTTGGGCCCGTGCCAAATCCATCACTCGTAGGACAAATACGAGTTGCACCATGGAAACCTCCCAAAACATAAGGAAGGGCACGTGAAGTGGAAGAAGTGTTGGGCCCAAGCCCCAAAACTTAACATTGATCAATGAGGATCCGGAGGTGAGGGAATCTTTCAAACATTTAGGGTGTATGGTCTTCTGCAGGAAAATCCAAGGATTCAATTTGAGACTAGCTAAGAAGTTCACACTCGGTTTCGACGATTTCTGCGTAGTAATTGCAGGTGTCACTATCCATGTAATAGAAGAAACTCTATCGACCGCAACAAAGATCCATTTGCGTGGAGAAAGGTGGTTCAAAGGAATTACCTTGGATGCGTGGTGCTATGAAGATTTCATCAAATGAGATTGTTTAGGTGGGGAGATCGAGATAGGCGTTTTGAGTAGATATTTGCAAGAACCTTTTCAGAAACTACTTTGAGTAATTAGGAGATATTTCACCTGTGAAGGGAGGTTCGACAGAATACATTCGCATCATATTAGATTGTTGATTCACTTCACATGAAGAAGACTATTAAATCTACCCTTTTTCTTACATCAGAACCTCTGAGAGATGGCGGGCATTGCCCAGGCTGATGTGGGTCAATCGAAAAGGAAACTCTCTCATGTCTCACTGATCAAACTATTGGTAGTTGAAGAATTAAGACACATGGGAAGTTGTTATACATGAAATTTGCACACCTAGGTACCTCTCCCTAAGTGTCGTAAAGTGTCATATAAGTGTCTCATACACCTTGACACCATGGAATAACCCATGTCACAATCCCTAGTCAATGTGGAGGAGGGATATATTACATGAAGGAAAAAATACCAAGTGCACATGAACTATTATTAATATTCATGAAAAAAGAGATTATTTAAGTGTGAGAATCAAGTGCACATGAATTATTATTAATATTCATGAAAAAGAAATTAATTAAGTGTAAGGATCCACCTCCCATTTGGTTTCCTATTTTTTAGGGAAGGTGGAGGATCTCATGGATGGTTGAAATATTTCCTTGTTAAGATCCTTGAGAGATATTTCCTCCCTAAAATCCTTAAGAAATATTTTCTCCCTAAATATCTTAGAGATCCATTTTTTAGTGTATTTGATGAGAGATCCTCTCCATGGTGGTTAAGCCTCCAAATCCTATATAACAAGGGATTACCATGGAGGAGGCAGGCATGGAGATGTTTAGAGATACCAAACTTATGATCTCATAAGGAAGGAGACATTTGAAGGCATCAAACTTATGATCTCATAAGGGAGATAATCGATGAAGGATAATCATTTTGTTTGTGGATCATTTGAGCAAGGGGTTGGACAAGGAGAGCTGGAAGAGGCTACTGCAACTTCATCAATTGTCTGTAAGTATCTCTATTGAGTTCTCATTAATACATGTGCTTGGCCTATTTCCTTCAAGATTCTGTATACCTACATGAACTTGTCTTTAATGGATATATCTAGTTTCAAACTAATCATCGTAGAATAGGACGCATGCTTTGTCTTTGATTAGATTGCAGGACTTGTCGAAGAACTTGGGGATCAGAGCTCAAATTGGACTAGGCAAGGAAAAACATTGTAAAAAGGTACATCTTATTCATCTTCTCTATAAATTAGCTTAGATAGGTTTAAAGGGATGTCAGTGATTAGAATCACCAATTTCTGTTACAGGAAAATCCCCAGTGGAGTCGCCAATTTCTATTACAGGAAAATACCTCTGCGGATAGGTGAATTCCCTCTTGGATCCTAGACCTCTAAGACCAAGAAAAAAAGGTGATAACTTTGATCATTGACATCCATTTAAACCTAGTTAATATAATCTATAGAGAAGAGGAAGAAGATGTACATTTTTACAATGTTTGTCTTCGCCTAGTCCAAGTTGAGCTTTGATCCCCAAGATCTTCAACAAGTCCTACAATCCAATCAAAGAAAAAACATGCTTCCTATTCTACCATGATTAGTTTGAAACTAGATCTATCCATTAAAGACAAGTTCATGTAGGTATACACAATCTTGAAGGAAACAGGCCAAGCACATGTATTAACGAGAACTCAAAAGAGATACTTACAAACCATTGATGAAGTCACAACAACCTCTCCAAGTTCTCCTTGTCTATCCCTAGCAGAAAGATCCCAAGACCATAAGTTTGATACCTCCAATTGCTTCCTTCCTTATGAGATCATAAGTTTGTATCTCTAAACTTCTCCATGCCTTCCTCCTCCATGGAAATCCCTCATTATATAGGATTTTGAGGCTTAACCACCATTGAGAGGATATCTCATCAGATCCACTAAAAAAGGGATCTCTAAGATATTTAGGGAGAAAATATTTCTTAAGGATTTTAGGGAGGAAATATCTCTCAAGGATTTTAAAGAGGAAATATTTCAACCATCCATGAGATCCTCCACATTCCCTAAAAAATAGGAAACCAAATGGGAGGTGGATTCTCACACTTAATTACTTCTTTTTAATGAATATTAATAATAATTCATGTGCACTTGATTCTCACACTTAAATAATCTCTTTTTTCATGAATATTAATAATAATTCATGTGCACTTGGTATTTTGGCCTTCATGTAATATATCTCTCCTCCACATTAACTAGGGATTGTGACATAGGTTATTCCATGGTGTCGAGGTGTATGAGACACTTATATGACAGTTTACGACACTTAGGGTGAGGTACCTAGGTGTGAAAATTTCATGTGTAACATAATGCCCCCTAAAGTGTGAGGTCAGAAGAGAGAATGATGGTCGAAACACTTTACAAATATTTAATGCAAGGGTGTGGAGTTGGAGAACCTGGATGAAGCTGCAAACAACCATCAAACAATATTAATATATGTTCCATTTCCGAGGCAGGCATACCTATGCTTGGAATATGAGATGACTCAAAGCACGGTCACCGACCAATAAACTACGGATCCATGAAAAAATATTGACTATGGATATGGCCACCAAAGATACAATGTGGATCCATACCTCCATGACATGAACTAATCATAGCCACAAAAAATACACACTGGAGCTATGAGATGATAAAATATAGCCATGAACCAATACAATGTGGATCTATGTGATAACCTATATCAGTATGCTCAAATGATCTCCTTCACAGACTGGGCAAAGAAGTTAACATAGTGAATGCTCAACCCAGGGTCTTCATCCCAATCCTGATGTGGTACAAATATAGCCATGTGAATAGATGTTTTGATGTCAAACATGGTAGAAACCACTTGATTACTGGTCATTGAGGTAAATCGTTAACAAGCACGAGGTAAATCAACAGTGATGTCAAAGACTCCCAAGGTACCCTAGTACAATCCAATGAATGTGAATAGATGAGTTGAATTCGAACATTTGTGGAATCATCCGATCATAGGTCAATGATGTAAACTCACTGTCGGAAGCGAGGAGGCCTTCCATTGAGGCATGCAAGTCCCAAGGTACTAACTAGTTTCTAATTCTAATTCATGGATGATGTGTTGAAGTCAACAGGAAAAGACTCGTCGAAGGAGGGACTTGATGTATCCCCCATCATTGACACAAAACTGACATAGGAAAGTGATGTAAGATGGTGAATCAAATGAGTATGGACTGACATAGGAAATGGAAATTGGTAATATTGCAGATGGATGGTTTGAAGTGAAAATTCCCTTAAACATGATGAGGCACGACAAATGACTTGGAAGCATTGGCTCGACGAGTACCAAAATGTAATGTGACGACAATAAGAGCACTCTTTGACTGGACGAAAAAGTATGGAGACACATGGAATTGGTATGAATTAAAGACAAGTAGATTACCCAATTGTAAGATGAGACACAAACATGTTCCATGTTCAAGGGAGAAAAAATATGCCGTAAAGGATTCTCAAAAAACTTGACCCACTTCCTTCACTTTTTCCCCCACCCAGATAGATGAGTACCTCTTTTTATTTTTACGAGCTCGAGGAGGATAACACATGCTCGATATAACTCACCTTCGGTAAGTCGCTCTTCCTTTGTTTAACGAATTTCTCCTCCAGGATAAAATACCCCCCTAGGCCATATCAGAGCGTTGATCTCTCATCAGCGCTCCCCTACAGTGATTTAGGGAGCGTTGCAACGCTTTGTACCCTTGAGACAGGAAGCGTTTCTCTCCTTTTTGGAGGATTTTTGCCCTTGTCTGCTCAGATTTTCTCAGCTTGTTTTGTGGAAGTATTTACCCAAAATTTGTGATTGGTTTTTGAAGTTATTTAGGTTGATATTTGGTGCTTATAACCCCTTATTGTCTTGATTGGAGCTTGAAAATTTTTCAGAAATGTGAAATTTCCCTTTCTAGCTGCTTGTTTTGTCGAGACAATTTGAGTGATTTCTCTTTCTCCCTGTCTTTTATTGGATTCTTATCTACATCTTCTTGTACTCAATGAATGTTTGTCAGTTGTTGAATCCTTGATTGAGTTCTTGTTAGGACAAGTTTCTACTTGTTTTATTTCAGTTCTCATTGCTTTGAGTGCATGCTTTGTTTGAAACCTTTGTCGCTTCGTGTCTTTTGCATCTGCATTTGACACTTTCTTTTGATTGAAATTTATGGAGCATTGGAGGATTTTAATCTTCTTTATTTATACATTAGAATAAAAAAAATACGAAACTTGCATTCTTTCTTTTGGGTAGTGAAACTAGCTTGCATTTGAAGTAGCGAAATTGCACGGTTTTTGGCAGTTTGGGACATTGTGCATCTGGGAATGATAAACATTTTATCCTTCTCGTAATATATCTTTCATTGAAGTGAAATATTTAATTTATCATTTCTTTGCATTATTTCAAGTCGGTCAAAACATCATTTAGTCCACACCCTTTTTCCTCTTGAGTAAACAACAGCCATTAAAATCAACGCTAAACTAAAATTTATCAGAAATTTTTTCATTTTCTGGTAGCAAACCTACATTAGCTTAAGGTGTAGGGATTTGGAATAGGTGTGAAAGATAACTTTCCAAAGATTTCAAAAAAACATAGCATCTTACGATAGGGAGAGAAAACCCAATTTTCGTATAAGCTTTCTGGGATCCCCCTCTCACACAGAGGTTACGCACGAGGTTGCGTTTGGGAGAGCTACATAGATTATCCCTCCTTGGTTTGACTATTCATAGTAGTCAGATCGTATATTGGGGGTTCTTCTTTAGGTTGAACTTTATTCATTTGGTCTCGGTGCTTCTTGAATTTCGAATCCGTTTGGGGTCCTCTAGAGTTCTACCGGTCCACTTGTCCTCAATTCTCTCGAAGGCTTTCAAACTTGTTATCCTTCCCATACATTCAGAATTGACTGTCGAATGTACCCGCCCAGAGGCCAACTATGAGTTGGTGACCTTAGTAGCCATAATATTTAGGGTATTTACACAAGGTGACGGTGAAGGGAAGTCTTCACTGTACCTAGAACAAACAATGGTCAAACTCACTCGGGCTCCTTGGAGCGTAAATCCATGATTACTATGGGGAAGCTTGCACCAAGGCATAAGTCCATTAAGCAGGTCACCATCGTAACTATTCCACCCTCTCTATCCCACCCCCTTCCTATATTGATATCGTGACGTTGGATTTCATCACCAACTAGTGGTTTCATTGTGGTAAGTTTTTTTTATTTGCTTGCTTCCTAGATTTTTAACATGTGTTGCTTATTTTCCCTAGAAGACTCAAGGTTGGATATTTGTTTAATGGTGTCAGTTCCTGAAACCACCAATGGAGCAACCCCTGCTCCAGGAGATCCTTTTGTTTTTCCTTCTTACAAAAATGTTGGTCCTCCTTACATCACTACATTGAGCCTTCCAGGTCTCACAATTGGGTTACTGGTATGGTTGTTTTCCACTCCGGTAATCTTGAATGCAACAAGTGATTCAGATGTAAGCACACCACCCACACATCAACCTCATGTTGACCTTTCTCCTTCTTCACCCATCAGGTCTCCTTCCCTTTCTCCTTCTTCGCCTAGTGAAATCTCTAAAGCGAGTAGCCAGGTTGATAAGAAGAATGAGAAATGAAAAGAGAAGAAGAAGAAGAAATAGCAAGGGACCAAGCCTCCAACTAAATCAGATGTTGGATCCAAGAAACCATCTACTATTAATCATATTGGGAGTGTTGATGAGGTCGATAAGACTACAATGAAGAATCTGAAACCCAAATTCCCTTGCAGTCTTTGTAAGGGTGACCACTTTTTGAGGGATTTCCCTGGTCTTCCCAAGGTCTTAGAAATGTGGTCTTCCACTTCCTTGGCGCCTACTAGACATGCTGGTGACAGCCCGTCAACTAGTGATGTTAAGGTTGGTAAGAAGAAGACAACTGTCAAATTTCGCTGCATGTTATGAAAAGGTGATCATTACTCTCACCTTTGTCCTCGTATGGACAAGGCTTCTTAGCTTTTGGAAAATCTTCAACTTCCAATTGGTTATCGTAAGATTTCACCCAACCCATCATTAGTTGCTGGACCGGTCAATCTGATTCCATCCTCGGTTAGTCCAGTTGATCAAGTGGTCAATATGGTTTTATCCTCAGTTGAACCACTAACCAAAGTAGCTGATCTAGTTCTATCATCGGTCATCTCCACTCTTCATCTACATAGTGAAACCAAAGTGACTGATCCATTCCCTTCATCGGTCAGTCCCACCCTTCATCCAAAGAGAGTCAAAGTGGTTGATCGGGTTACATTGCTGGTTGATCCCACTCCTCCTATGAAGAGTGCCAAAGTGGTCGATCTGATTCCTCCATCCGCCGATCCAATTCTCCCCTTGGAGAATAAAACCCAAGTGGTCGATTTGATCCCATCATCATTCGATCCCACTCTCCCTCTAGAGAGTAAATATGATATTGCACATTTTTTTTTCGTTGATACAAAATCTACCGTGCTGGGGGGCATTTCTCCTTCTCCCATGAAACCCCCTCCAAGTAATGAGGCCATCCTTTTTGATTGGGGTGCACTAACTGGACCTCATCTTCCCTCCCACTTTTCTTTCAAGATTAAAGTAAAATTTTATGGTCGGGACATTCCTTAGACGTTAATAGACGAAGGTTCATCCGTTAGTACTTTGTCCTCTCTTTCTTGGCAAGCTTTGGGTTATCCTTAGCTTTTGTCGATTACCCAGAATCTGTTTTCTTTTAATAGAATAACCAATCACCCTTTATGGATCCTTCCTCAGTTTACCGTAACTTTGGGAGGGAAAACTATCTTTTTTGATGTCATGGTAGTCCAAGACCCCATGGATTTCGATTCACTCCTTGGAAAAGATTATGTCTATGCCATGAAAGCTATTGTGTCCACTCTTTTTCATGTGATATCTTTCCCGCACGATGGAATAATGGTGACTATTGATCAACTTTCATGCGTTGGTCCTGACTTGATTACCAACCCAATGACCTCCCTAAATGATTGTTATATGCAAACAATATATCCCCCTCCATAGGTCAATTATGTGGCATTATATCCCATGCCTTCAGCTGCCAATGAAGATGAGCCTCTCCCTATAAGATAAACCTATTATGATTTAGATCTGGTAGTTGACATGGTGATCTCTTTTATAGGGCTATTAGAGTTAGATCTCCCTACCCTTATCGATATCGTCGACATGTATCCCTTCTAGAGTGCTTTTCTTCCATATAGCAAAGATCTCTTGGAAGTCATGATTGACAATTGTCCTTTGACATGTATTCCTTCTAGAGAATTGTCTTCTTGGAAGGCATGATCAAGGAAAATCCATGAGCATATTTTTCCTCTCTGTGGCAAGCTCGTTAAAAAAAACCCATAGGTATTAAGCATAGTTCTCTTCTCTATTACAAGCTTGTTAAAAAATGAAACAACAATCTGGGGACTAAACCCGGAGCCTTGAGCATAGTTCTTTTCCTATGACAAGCTCGTTAAAAAATGAAGCAGTCACCTCTCCCATTGAGTCAAGTCTTTCGTTAGGTCTCGTATTCAAACCTTCATTTCATACACCCTTATCCTTTTTCTCCATCTAGTACAAAAATTGGTGACAACCTCAAAGTTGGTGAATGAATTGAAGCTTGGGGGGGCATGTCTCCAGCCTTTGATTATCATTATGGAGTTATGCCACTAGTTTTTCAAGATGGGGGAAGAGTACCAACCATCCATGGGTATCCAAACCTTTGGAAATTACGTTGGGATTTTACAAGCATATTTTAATTTTGTTTCAAGCTTGTGTAAAAATGAAATCAATACCGAGCTTAGTCTTTGTTTTTTATGATGCTCGTAAAAACATGAGAATGCAGTAGAATTTTATCACTTTTTTAGACTCGTAAATGTTATACGAAAAAGGAACCCCTTGGAGTCTTCTTTAATCTCTTTTCAGACTCTCTAAACATGAAAATATTGTCGAGTGATCTTCCTTCCTTTCACACTCGTTAAAAGGTTTGAAAGGGTGTCTTTCGAGTGGTAGTTATCCCTTTTTCGATCTTGCGAGACTAATATTATGAAAAAGGACAACCTTGGAGTCGTCTTTAAGTTCTTTTCAGACTCTCTAAACATGAAAAACCACCGAGTTTTCCTTCTCTGGACTCACTAAACTACACATTGAAGGGCCCATATAGGACTGAACTCTTACTTGTTCCAGTTATTTAAACAAAGGAAGAGGGACTTACTGAAGGTGAGTTATATCGAGCATGTGTTATCCTCCTTGAGCTCGTTAAATTAAAAATAGGTACTCCTCTATCTGGGTGGGGAAAAATTGAAGGAAGTGGGTCAAGTTTTGAGAATCCTTTATGGCAGCTTTTGTCACCCTTGAACATGGCACATGTTTGCATCTCGTCTTACAGTTGGGTATTCTACTTGTCTTTGAGTCATACCAATTCCATGTGTCACCATACATTTTCGTCCAGTCGAATAGCACTCTTATTGTCATCACATTACATTTTGGTACTCATCGAGTCAATGCTTCCAAGTCAGTTGTCGTGCCTCATTATGATCAAGGGAGGTTTCACTTCAAACCATCCATCTGCAGTATTGCCAGTTTCCATTTCCCGTGTCAGTCCATACTCATTTGATTCACCATATTACATCACTTTCCTATGTCAGTTTCGTGTTGTTGATGGGGGATACGCCAAGGCCCTCCTTCGATGAGTCTTTTCCTATTGACTTCAACGCATTATCCAAGACTTAGAATTAGAAACCAATTAGTAACTTGGGATATGTATGCCTCAATGGAAGGCCTCCTCGCCTTCGACAATGGGTTTACATCATTGACCTTTGATTGGATGATTCCAAAAATGTTCGACTTCAACTCATCTATTCACATTCTTTGGATTGTACTAGGGTACCTTGGGAGTCATTGAAATCACTGGTGATTTCCCTCGCACTTATTAACGGTTTACCTCAATGACCGGTAATCAAGTGGTTTCTACCATGTTCAACATCAAAACATCTATTCACATGGCTATATTCGTACCACATCAGGATTGGGACGAAGACCCTGGGTTGAGATTTCACTCTGTTATCTGCTTTTCCCAGGTTGTGAAGGAGTTCATTTGAGCATACTGATATATAGACTGTCACATAGATCCACATTGTATTGGTCCGTGGCTATTTTTTATCATCTTGTAGCTCCACTATGTATTTCTCGTGGCTATGATTAGTTCATTTCATGGAGGTATGGATCCACATTGTATCTTTGGTGGCCATATCCTTAGTCAATATTTTTTCATGGATCTGTAGTGTATTGGTCGGCGACCGTGCTTTGAGTCATCTTGTATTCCAAGCATAGGTATGCCTGCCTCGGAAATGGAACATATATTAATATTGTTTGATGGTTGTTTGCAACTTCTTCCAGGTTCCTCAACTCCACACCCTTGCATTAAAGATTTGTAAAGTGTTTCAGACATCATTCTCTCTTCTGACCTCACACTTTAGGGGGAATTATGTTATACATGAAATTTTCACACCTAGGTACCTCTCCCTAGGTGTCATAAAGTGTCATATAAGTGTCTCATACACCTCGACACCATGGAATAACCTATGCCACAATCCCTAGTCAATGTCGAGGAGGGATATATTACATGAAGGCCAAAATACCAAGTGCACATGAAATATTATTAATATTCATGAAAAAAGATATTATTTAAGTGTGAGAATCAAGTGCACATGAATTATTATTAATATTCATGAAAATGAAATTAATTAAGTGTGAGACTCCACCTCGCATTTGGTTTCCTATTTTTTAGAGAAGGTGGAGGATCTCATGGATGGTTGAAATATTTCCTCCTTAAAATCCTTGAGAGATATTTCCTCCCTAAAATCCTTAGGAAATATTTTCTCCCTAAATATCTTAGAGATCCCTTTTCTAGTGGATCTGATGAAAGATCCTCTACATGGTGGTTAAGCCTCCAAATCCTATATAATGAGGGCTTTCCTTGGAGAAGGCAGGCATGGAGAAGTTTAGAGATACCAAACTTATGATCTCATAAGGAAGGAGACATTTGAAGGCATCAAACTTATGATCTCATAAGGGAGATAATCAGTGAAGCATAGTCATTTTGTTTGTGGATCATTTGAGCAAGGGGTTGGAAAAAGAGATTTGGAAGAGGCTGCTGCAACTTCATCAATTGTGTGTAAGTATCTCTATTGAGTTCTCATTAATACATGTGCTTGGCCTGTTTCCTTCAATATTGTGTATACCTATATGAAATTGTCTTTAATGGATAGATCTAGTTTCGAAATAATCATAGTAGAATAGGAAGAATGCTTTGTCTTTGATTGGATTGCAGGACTTGTCGAAGAGCTTGGGGATCAGAGCTCAACTTGTCCTAGGCGAGGACAAACATCGTAAAAAGGTACATCTTCTTCCTCTGCTATATAGATTATCTTAGCTAGGTTTAAAGGGATGTCAGTGATCAAAGTTAGCACCTTTTTGTATTGATATTATAGGTCTAGGATACAAGAGGGAATTCACCTATCCACAGGGGGATTTTCCTGTAACATAAAAAACTGGGATTCGTTATTTCTCACAATAGGAATACCCAAGGATCCGAAGGGAGATTTCCCTCTACCTGCAAAAGAGGTAATATCACACCGTGTAGAGGCTGGAGTGGAAGAGGCTGTGCAGGAAGGAAAAATGGTGAAAGTCCCATCTCCCCACCAACAAATACCCCAGAGAAGGGGCAGGCCAAAGAAGAACAAGGAAGCTGGGGAAACGCGAGTCCCAAGTGAACCACGCGCAAGGTCATCTGCCAAAGAATTTCTTATGTGCGCCATTCGACTCGAACCTGTTAAAGGTACAAGCCAAGAAAGATGGACCGGAACGAGGAAGACAGATGTCGGAGGCACAAATGTTTGAGAGCCATCTCAGTAGCTGAAGTAAGTGCAACTCGCTATCACCGTGATTTACCATCAACACATAGAAATAAGACAATAGTTAGCTGCGAAGACCTTTGAAGTGTCAACATCACAAGGACACAATGGAAATGTGACGTGGCTTAAGAGATAGCTCAGGGAAGCACAAGATACAATAGTACAACTGTGAGAAACATAGAGAATATCGAAGGAAAGAAATGTGCATCATTTCAGAGAATGTGAAGCGTCCGAGGAGAAATTCCGTGCAATTCTTTCTAGCGCACAAAAGAAACATGATTAACTGAGTGCATTCTTGTATTCTCAAATTTTGGCATGAATTTTGAAAATTATGAGGAAGGTGTCTCCCTTGGACAGTTTTTTCATTTTGGTAACAACTGCGACTGTCGGCATTCACTCGCCACATATGCACCCGTGTAAATGAGCACGTGGCAAAAACCAAGGTCGTTACAGTGGATGGCGGGAGCCTGACCAGAGAACTTGATTGTTTGGATACTCTGTCAAAGAAAGGCATCGACACATCACTCTCATCATGAAGAGACCTTAATGATAAATGAACCCCGTGGCAAAGACAAGCGGTTATGACGCGACCAAATACAGTTAGTTTCTATTTCTGGAAAGGTGTTATACGAAAGGTCATTTATAGAGAACAATCAGTTTCCTAAATTCTAGGGATGGTATCTAGAGAGCTAGGAATCCCAAGAGGGACCCTTTCCTATATATTTTATCCTTTCAATGTAAGCCAGGTTGGTTGGAAAACTAGTGTAGACAATGACTATTGAATGTAGTTTGAGCTCAATCGAAACTTAATGCAAAAGTACTGAATATTTGATGAAAATATTCTAATTGTAGAAGTTGGATGTATTGTTTCCTTTCTTTGCGTATGTACTTTATGCATTCTTTATTCATATCTATTTCTGTCTAAATAGGAACATATTTTCAAACCTGGGATTCACTACGCATCACCCTGGGATTCGCTACGCATTGCCCTAGGATTCACACCATTTAGACAAACCATCTTTCCTCTAAGTGAACTTTGAATTCATCCTTAACGGTGCTCCAAGTTTCTTCATGTGTTTCTTCCCCCTCGCCACACACAACAATTTTAAACTGAAAAATGTTTCTCACTTAGCCTTTATCCTCTCAAGTTTAGTCATCGAGTCATTTGTTTCTATCTTTTTCTTAAATCGACTCCATAGCCCTAGGTATTACTCTCTTGTGCCAATAGAACCAAAAAACTATTATTAAAAGGTGTTAAATATAGCGGACAACTTAAATCCATATCCTGTATCAAGACAAAGTCTCCTGAGAGAGCCCTCTCCAGGTCCGAAAGGCTAGTTTTGGGTCTCAAAGTTGGTTTGTAGGTTGCCTCTGTCATTTGTTTCTCATCCAAATGAAGTTTATGGAGAGATAACATTCTAGCATCATTGTCGGGGACAGAATTGAATAAATTTTCCTTGGGAGAATGACTAAATTTACATTTTTGACTCCTGAGGGTAAAAAAGGGACAAACATCTCTATTGGCTGAAACCTTTACCTTGGCGACTCCAATCAAAAATACCAGTAGAACCAAGTAGCATGGTTCAGGAACCCTGGCTCCAAATATGATTTGTACCCGAGAAAATCCCGATCCAAACTCTGTAGAGCCTGTGTAAGATCCCGAGAAACTTCTACGCAGGACTAGAGAGAAAGCACCGGACCCATTCTATTACCTAGACAAAAGCCCGTCCTTACCCAAATATGACATGCAAAACATTGACAACCTGGAGTTTGACTCATTGTTTGAGCAAACCCTATTTAGGTATAAGTCAGAAACCATCTTGGATGAGATGGTTTTCGACCATAAGAGGTTCCAAGCTCTGATACCTAATAATATCCCAGCCTAACTACATGATTTGCCCCAAAATTACAGCCAAAGGATTAAGCTCTACGATGTTGAAGGGAACATTTCATCCCAAAGGCATCTAGATTCGTTTAATGATTTCGTCGAACTAGAGGAGGTGGACTATGCAGATGTGAAAATGAGGTTGTTAGCACATATCCTTTCAGGGGAGGTGACAAAATGGTTTAAATCCCTCCCGACAACAAGCATTTGAGACTTCGCCACGTTCGAAACGTCTTTCATTACTAGATGGGGAGACAGGAAGAACCCCTTGCATCTTTTGACGCAGTAAAATAATATGAAGGGGGAGCTAGAAGAGATGATACAAGAATTCTTGTCCCATTTCATGAGGGTTTATAACTTGATTCCTGTAGAAGTCCATCCACTCCCCGGGGCTGGGCAACTGTGATACACTGAATCCTTCGACAACGATTTATCCTTGCTGTTGAGAGAAAGAATATCAAAAAATATGGATGCCATGATGAGAGACGCAATCAAATTTGAGGTAAACATGATGGCGTCGGGGAAGATCAAGCAACGATTCAACATAGGTGATAAGAAAACCCAAGGGGATGCACAACCATCGAAATCTCAGCCTTCAGACGACAAATTTGACTTGATGATGAAGATGATGGAGAAACTAATGGAAAGAATGTCCATGGGAAGCATAACCGCTTCCTGAGAACAACATGACCCCCAGCCCACAAATCAGAACCTCAGAAGGGGTCAGGGCCCATAGGTTAGACAGAGCGAGCATAGAGACTAGGGAAACCAACAAACAAGGCCTTTGTTCCTAAACAATTACATAGATGAGGATTTTGATAAGATGTTCCAAGACCAAATGCATTGCTGCGATGACAAGGACACACACGTGTTTTTGATGAAGGGGGAACATGATCAATACATGAGAGAAAATGACAATATTATGCTTGAGACAGATGACACACTCTCCTAGGATATGAAAGAATTCAGAAAGGGTTATCACAATGCCATTACATAGTTTCAAAAACAATACAATCTTAGGAGAAAGAAAGTGCCTACTGAACCTCATCAGACAAATCCCATAAGGAAACCCCCGATGAATGCCCCTTCCATAAGCCGACCGAAGCCAGACAACCTGGCCAAGGATGTGACTGAAAAGGAAAATTTGAAGGAGGAGTCCCTGAAGAAAGCACTAGAAACAAGATGGGAAACATATGGCAAAGAGGTAGAAAAGGTATCTCCCCGTTTTAATTTTGAAAATGAGATGGCCAATATCAAAATCTCTGTCCCGTTCAAAAAACTTATGAAAAAGGGTGAGTATCGAGAGAAGATTATTAAAATGCTAAAAATCAGAGGAACCCCTGACACTTTGAACGTCTAAGATGATCACCCTGCTATTTTATTTGGTCCGCGCGTGGAGGAGACAAGTGATGATGAGGATGTTCCCCCGTTCTATGTCAATTTAAAAATCCACGACATGACCCTACATAACACCATGATGGATTCAGGTGCATCTCACAACCTCATGCCAAAGGTGATCATGGACGAGCTGAGTTTGGATATCACCAGGCCCTATAAGGACCTTTTTTCTTTCAATTCGAGGAAATTCAAATGTATGGGACTCATCAAACACTTGGTTGTGTTGTTGGCCCAAATTCCTTCAAAGAAAATGGTTATGGATGTGGTCATGGTCAATATACGCCCTAATTTTGGCATGTTGTTATCCATGTTGTGGGTTGCGAAGTTAAAGTGAACTCTGTAAATGGAAATGTCATACACCACCATTCCATTCTTTGGCCAGGACAGATGGTTATACAGAGAAGTGCTGCTAAAATACATGGTAAGCAGTAATACGTAGCCAAATAACCATCCCATGTATTCCGTCGAAACTGAGGTCGACTCCTCCATATTCTATAATGACCTTAGTTTTGAAAAGGAAGAACCAACAACTGTCATGACCGTCAACGATGAAGTTGTGCGACAAGCATGAAAGTGCGCTAATCCGAGGAACCGTGTAGAGAAAAAGGTATGGAACATGAGTTTCGATGGTGATTTCAATAAGTAAGGGGCAGGGGCTAGTGTATGGATAAGCCCTCCTGAGGTGGGCACAAAAATGTGCTCGTACAAGCTCACATTCGAATGTACAAACAACATGGCTGAGTATGAAGCACTAATTTTGGGCTTGAAGGTTTTGAAATAATTATGCGTGAAGAGGATAGCAGTGCGTAATGACTCCAAGTTGGTTATAAGCCATGTGAAAGGCACATATCAATCCAAACACTCCAGGCTGAGAGCATTCAAAAACCTAGCACTGGACCTCCTCAAAGAATTCTCTAAGTATGAGCTATCGATGATCCTGAGGGGGCAGAATCAAATCGATGATGCATTGGCCACCTCAGCCTCAGTTTTTAAAATCCCCATTTTTCCCAACAGGAAATACGAAATTGATGTCAAACACAAGCTGACAGTGCCTGATAATATCAAATATTGGCAGGTGTTTGAAGACGATATATAGGTGAACATATTTCTCCAAATGAGCGACGAGTTCACTAACATGAACATTGATGACAAGTGCTACTGTGACGAATATGGGATTGCAGATGCGCGCAGTGATGATGACCCTTTCTAGAACCAAATAGAAGGAAGGAACATAATACAATTGAAAAATAACACCATCCCAAAGGGGATAGTTCCATTGGAAAAGTTGTTTAACGAAAATGACGTGGCTAGAAATCCCAATATCACTGCAAATGATGAGGAGGTCAAAGACCAACATTGGGACTTAGGAGGACCCAAAAATAATCAAATTGTCGAAAACGCTCAGTCCAGAGGTCAAACAAGACTACATCGAGCTCATGAAGGATTTCCTTGATGTTTTCGGATGGAGTTATGATTACTTGAAGGTGTATGACAATAAAGTGATTCAGGATGTCATCCCTCTCAAAGATGATCAGAGGCCTTTCAAACAGAAGTTGCAATGGATAAATCCCCTGCTGCTGCCACTGATCGAAAAGGAGGTAAAGAAAATCTTCGAAGATAAAATTATCGTTTCTTTAAGGTTTTCGAAGTGGGTGACCAATTTGGTACCTATAATAAAAAAAGAGCAATGATATAAGATTGTGTGTGGATTTATGAAACTTACACAAAGTGTCTCTCAAGGATCACTACCTGCTCCCTAAAATGGACTATATTTTGCAAAAGGTAGTGGGGTCCCAGAAGATGTTCATGTTGGACGTTTTTTTGGGTTATAATCAGATCGTGGTCCACCCGGATGACAGGGAAAATACGTCTTTTACGACACCATGGGGGACGTTGATGTATGCCAAGATGCCTTTCGGGCTGATGAACGTCGGATCTACCTTACAGAGGGAAATGGACATAGAATTTGTTGAAAAAAAGGACAAGTTTATTGTGATCTATCTGGATGATATGATAGTATACTCTGACTCCGACAAACAACACCTCGGGCATCTGAAGAAAGTATTCCAAAAGTGCAGAAAATTCAGCATATCACCGAATCCGAAAAAGTCACATTTCAAGATGCAAGAAGGAAAGTTGTTGGGGTACATCATCTCGAAGGAAGGAATTAAGATAAAACCTAGTAGGGTTGAAGGAATCCTGAAAATCGACACTCCTCTTAGTAAGAAAGAAGTACAATCCTTCCTGGGAAATGTAAATTTCTTGAGAAGGTTCATCCCGAACTTGGCAGAAATTATAAAACATATCACATGCATGCTCAGAAAGGGGAATGCGATCAAGTGGAACCGGGAATATAGGAAATCATTTGAAGATATCAAGGTAGCACTGAATAAAGCTACCATGTTGGCCAACCCAGACTTCACGAAAGACTTCATCCTGTTTTCATTTGCCTCAGAGCATACAATTGTCAGCATGTTGTTATAGAAATATGATCATAACTTTGAGAAGCCTATAGCCTATTTTAGCAGGACACTAAGGGATTCTCCACTAAGGTACACCATTATGGAGAAACAAGCATACGCCTTAGTAAAATCGCCAAAGGAGTTCAGGACGTACATATTACACTCCCACGTTATTTCTTACGTGCCTAACAACTCAGTCAAGGATATCCTGACTCAACCTAGCCTAGAGGGAAGGAGGGGTAAGTGGATAGTGGACATGCTAGAATAGAACCTTGAAATCAATCCCACAAAGTTGATCAAGGGTCAGGTCCTTGCAAATCTAATGGTGCAGTCGGACTGCGACGTTGTGGGGATCAACATCATCACTGATTTGTCAGAGAATCCTCAAGAAGAAAGAGCTGTGCAAGTGTCTCAGGATTTTGTTGATTCGTTGTGGTATGCAGAAATCATCTACATGTTGAGGAATCGGCAAGCCCCTCTGGGTTTAAGTAAGGCCAAGGCCATATTTTTAAAGCTCAAAACTGTCAGTTTCTACATCTTAGATAACTCACTATATTGGAAGGATCCTGGAGGGATATTGTTGAGTTTTTTGCTGGAAAACGACACGAAATGAGCCATTGATGAATTTCACAAAGGTGACTGTGGAGGACACCACTACTGGAAAACCACTGTGCACAAAATCTTAAGAGCAGGTTACTATTGGCCTACAATATTCACATATGTACACAAAGAAGTCTCCAGTTGCCATGACTGTCATATTTTCGATGGAAGAAGAAAGCTGCAGCCCTTGCCACTAAAACAAATCTCGGTTGAAGCACATTTCATGCAATGGGGATTGGATTTTATATGGGAAATAAATACACCATCCTCGATGTAGCATAGATGGATACTCACGGCCACAGATTACTTCATGAAATGGATAGAAGGGATCCCCATGAAGCATGCTACTGACGCAGTCATCATCCATTTTCTAGAGACAAACATCTCGTCGATATTTGGATGCCCTATCAATATCATAACAGATAATGTAATCACATTCAAGTCTAAGAAGATGGAGAATTTTTGTCAGGATCACAACATAACCCTGGGACATTCTACAATGTATTACCCACAGGGAAATGGGTTAGCAGAATCGTCAAATAAAAGTTTGACCAGGATCATCAAGAGACTTCTACAAGACAACAAGAAGACCTGGCATAAAAATATTATTTACACGCTATGGGCAGACAGGGTCACTACCAAGAAGTCTATATTGACCTCTCCATTCCATATTGTCTATGGCACAGATGTTGTTTTCCCCACCTCACTAGGGTTTCCCATTAGGAAGTTGCTGCAAGAACAAGAAGTTGAGCCAGATGACACGCATAAGAGAATAAATCGATTGATTCACACACAAAAGATGAGGGAACAGGTATACAATTGATCAAAACTCCACCGAGAGAGGATGAAGAATTTTTTTGACAAGCACTCTAAGTAGGAGGAATTTCAGTTGGGTTATTTGGTGTTGAAATGGGACGCGGGGAATGAAGATAAAGGAAAACACAAAAAATTCGATCATCTCTGGACCAGTCCATTCAAAATCAGTGCATATCACGGAAATAATGCTTATTTTCTGGAAGAACTAAATGGAGAGTGCGTTGGTTGAGGGAATGTAAACGACAGGTTCCTCAAACACTATCTGGTGCAATAAAGTTCACTTAAGTCACATGTCATTGTAAATAGTCATTTTATTTTTGTTTTGAGTCAGTGTGTTGGAAGAAATTTGAAGCCCGAAGTGAAGGCCCTGAGTTTATGTTGCGTCTGGTCAAAACCGTGTCAATAGGTTTTAGTTTGAGTTTTATTTTCTGTTGTTTCAATGTTTGAAATTTGAATAAGGCCCAATGGTCAAGCACCTGGTCTGATGTTCTTTTCTACCTTGTTGGGAGGATATCATCCCCATTGGAGCTAGTTGTTAGCGTCGCCATTTTTATTTTCATTTAGAGTCGGTCTTAGTCAAGTTATGGTCCATGTGTCAAAGCATGTGAGGTCAGGTACTGAAAAATAAAAGGGTCGAAGTCAGCAAGTGGCCGGTTGGCCCTTGGAGTCGGGAAGGGATTTCAGAGTCAAAACTTGCATAAATAGTACGAGTCTGTTCCCAAACAGTCGGGTCATATAAAAAATGAAGCTTTTATGTGCCCCGGGTCGAGGCAAGTTGTTTAATAGAAGTTGCATCAGCAAGTTCAGTGACCATCATCAACTCATTATGGAGGTTGGAAGAATGAAGAATCACAACGTTCGTATCACGTATGCCCTGCATCCCTTATCATCTATAATTTACATGCACATATGTTCTACGAAAAGCCTTAAGTTCATTTTAAAACATCCATTCACCATGAATTCAATGTCCCATGGCACGATCTCACCTCCTGCCTGCTCTGTTATAAATTCCATATGTTCTGCACGCATTCTATTCACCAGTCAAGATTACACACTATTTTTTGTTCTTCTCGCAAGGCCAGGTTGATCGATATCACTGCCTTGGGCCCATGCCAAATCCATTGCGCGAAGGACAAATATGTGTTGCACTATGGAAACCTCCCCCCAAAAAAGGAAGGGCACGCAAAGTGGAAGAAGTGCTGGGCCCAAGCCCCAAAACTTGACATTCATCAACAAGGATCTGGAGGTGAGGGAGTCTTTTGAATAGTTTAGGTGTATGGACTTCTGCAGGAAAATCCAAGGATTCAATTTGAGACTAGCTGAGCAGTTTTCACTCAGTTTCGATAGTTTCTGTGTAGTAATTGTAGGTGTCTATCCCCGTAACATAAGAAACTCTTTCGACCGAAACAAAGATCCCTCTATGTAGAGAAACATGGTTCAAAGGCATTCCCTTGGACGCATGGTGCTATGAGGATTTCATCAAATGATATTTTTTAGATGGGGAGATCGAGACAGGCATTCCGAGTAGATATTTGCAAGAACCTTTTCATAAACTACTTGGAGTAATTAGGAGATATTTCACCTGTGAAGGGAGGTTCGACGGAATACATCCGCATCACATTAGATTGTTGATGCACTTCACAGGAAGAAGACCATTAAATCTACACTTTTTATTACATTAGAACCTCAGAGAGATGGTGGACAACACCCAAGCTGAAGCAGGTCAATCGAAAAGGAAACTCTCTCATGTCTCACTGATCAAACTACTAGTAGTTGAAGAATTAAGATGCCTGAGAAGTAACTAGGATTCATTCTTTCTCACAACAGGCATCCCCAAGGATCCAAAGGGATATTTTCCTCTACTTGCGGAAGATGTAATATCACACTGTGTAGAGGCTAGAGTGGAAGAGGTTGCGTAGGAAGGAAAAATGGTTGAAGCCCTATATCCCCACTAGAAAATACCCCAAAGAAGGGGCAGGCCAAAGAAGAACAAGGAAGATGGGGAAACTTGAGTCCCAATCGAACCGCGTGTAAGGTCAACTGCCAAAGAATTACTTATGCATGCCATTCATCTCGAACCTATCAAAATTACAGGTCGAGAAAGCTGGAGCAGAATGAGGAATACAAATGTTAAAGGCACAGATGTTCGAGATCCATCTCAGTCGTTGAAGCAAGTGCAACTTGCTATCATCGAGATTTACCAAGAAAAAATAGAACTAAGACAACAATTAGCCATGAAGAACTTTAAAGTGTCACCATCACAAGGCCGTGAAGGAAATGTGATGTGGCTTAAGAGAAAACTTAACGAAGCGCATGATACAATAGTAAAGTTGTGTGAAACACAGAGAATACCAGAGGAAAGAAATGTGAAGCATTTCAAAGAATGTGAAGCAACTGGGGAGAAAGTTTGTGTAGCTCTTCCCAGCACATAGAAGAAACGTGATTAAATGAGTGCATTCTTGTATTCTCAAATTCTGGTGCAGATTTTGAAAGTTCCGAGGAAGGAATCGCCCTTGGATAGCTTTGTCATTTTGGTAATGACTGCGGCAATTGGCATTCACTCGCCACGCCTGCAAATGAGCACACGACAGAAACCAAGGCCATTATAGTGGATGGTGAGAGCCTGACCAGAGCACTTGATTGTTCAGATACTTTGTCAAATGAAGGCATCGACACAGACACATCACTCTCACCATGATGAGACCTTGCTGATAATTGAACCTTGTGGAAAAGACAAGCAATTATGATGTGACTGAATACAATTAGTTTCTATTTCTGAAAAGGTGTTATACGAAAGGTCATTTACAGAGATTAATCAGTTTCCTAAATTCTAGGGATGGTATCTAGAGATCAGGGAAACCCAAGCGACGCCCTTGCCTATATATTTTATCCTTTCAATGTAAGCCAGGTTGGTTGGTGAAATAGTGTAGACAATGATTATTGAATGCAGTTTGAGATCAATCGAAACTTAATGAAAAAGTCATGAAGATTTGAAGAAAAGTTTCTAATTGTAGAAGTTGGATGTATTTTTTCCTTTCTTTGAGTACATACTTTCTGTATTCTTTATTCATATCTATTTCTGTCTAAATAGGAATGTATTTTTGAACCTGAGATTTGTTGCGCAGTGCCCTAGGATTCACGCCATTTAAACAAATAGTCTTTCCTCTAAGTGAAATCCGAATTCATCCTCAGTGGTTCTTCGAGTTTCTTCATGTGTTTCCCCCCCTCGTCACACACAACGATTTTAAAATGAAAATTTTTGCTCTCTTAGCCTTTATCCTCTCAAGTTCAATCACTGAGTCATTTGTTTCTATCGTTTTCTTAAATCGAATCCATAGCCTGAGGTCTTACTCTCTTGTGCCAATAGAACCAAAAAAATATTGTTAAAAGGTGTTAAATCTAGTCGATAGCTTAAAGTCTTATCCTGTATCGAGACAAAGTCTCCCAAGAGAGCCCTCTCCAGGTCTGAAAGGCTAGTTTTAGGTCTCAAAGTTGGTTTGTAGGTTGCCTTTGTCATTCGTTTCTCATCCAAATGAAGTTTACAGAGAGCTAACAATGTGTACTTGTCATATTTGAGAAATTCCATGGATTCATGGTTAACCCTATGTTGGAGGGTCTAATTATATCGAAGAAATAATAACTTGAGGAGGATGTATCCCATTTCCTTGGGAAAATCTACAATAAATTGTTGAAAGAATAAATGAGCAGGGATGCTTTGTTGTCATGATAAAAGGAAACATGATTATGCATGTAAGGATTGCATGTGGTTAAGTGCATTATGGATGTAATTTAAAATAACAATGAATATGTGTGGATGAACAATATAGATGCATAATAAAGATTCATGCTTATATCCCTTATGGAATTTTGAGTAAATCTCTAAATTAATGAAGCTAAGGCCACTCCAGATAGTGATGGATGTGCAACGAAAGAGTTGCATGCTGAAGGAATTCCCTATGGAGGAACTGTGTAAAGACTCTGTCAGAAGAACAGATTCACAACCTTAATGACTTTTGAGAATTGGGTAGTGGGATGTAAGCCTACCTATATAAGAACCCTAGACTACATTCTAAAACATAATGCATGAATCATAGACTAACAAATGAATAATGAACATCCCGATAACTAAATAGTAATGTGCATAATTCACACATTCATAATTCATTGTGAACAAAAATATTATTGTTGCAGCTTGTTGAATTATCCAAGAAACTCAAGGTGAACCTAACTAAGACTACTCAAGGAAAATCACAGAAATATCCCAATGGGGAGTAGATTGCAGAAGCAAAGAAGGATAAAAGGAGGATTATGTTTCTCACTTTAAAAATTTGAATTTCTTAACAAAGTTGTAATCCTTAAAAGAAAAGTTGTGGGAACAAGTACAACTGGTGAAAGAAAAATGAACAAACAAGTATAATTTTGGTTAAATCCTTGAATGTGTAAAGGAAGTGAGGCCTTGGGAATAGTTCAATTAAGCTGAAAAGTCTAGATCATGTAGAAGGAGTTGGAAAGAGGGAAGAGTCCCTTAAATCCTTTTTCTTGTTGTGTATTGTGTTTCTCTAGGATGATAAGATGATATGTTGTGGTGTTTGAGTGTTTTAGCATGAGAATGGTGATAAATGTGTGACTGTAGAGACAATTAGAGACTTGATTATGTTTTCACTCATGAAAACATTGAGGGTAATGTGATATAGTGCATAAATATATGTTGGGGCATATTTAAAAATGATTTACTGATTTATATACATATATTTCAGTTAACATGACAACTAACATGATTTGGAATGTGATAATGCATGTTTTGTGTAGGAAATGATTGGAGCTATTGGGAAAGGAACATTGCCAATGGTAGATAACCTATGGTAAATGATAAATTCAAGAGTTTGTTGTTGAAATATTTTTGAAGGGAATTTGGGAGCCCCATGGAGCACTACTGATGAGGTAAAAATCAGAAAAAGGGTACTGGAAGAAAGAACATGTATAAAAATGTTCATGCCTATGTGGCATACGATATAAATGGATTTGGTAAGAATCCCCTCTGAAGTATTTTAATTTCTTAATGATATGCAAATAATTTTGAGTGGCTATTGTATACCATTTCTACCCAACCAGGGTAATATTCAGGAAAGAAGAATTTGAATAATAGAGAGAGGAAATCTATGCCAGTCAAGGATGATTAAGAATCCTTGAAAGAAAATTCATGAATCAATAGTGTCATGGGTATATTGATCAATCAAGAGTGATTGGGAAAAAAATTACTCATAGGCAACACATTGAATTTAATGCATTGAGGAAATGCATGCTTGCATAAGAGGGAAGAAAATAGACTGCCCATTAAGGAAGAAGGACCTTCCAATACTCTACCTAAAATGTAACGGTGTTAAGGAAAGGAAGTGAGTGGCCATGAGTATTGGCACCACTCACTACTAGTAAGGAGAGAAGTGTTTAGATGCAACCACGGGAAACTTAGGTTTCATATTATAATATGTTAAACTGAGGACATGATCAGTTTGTAGTAGGAAGCACAATCCTGTTGTAATAATGAATGAGAATGAATAATACATATGGTGAAGAGGTTGGTTGAGATCCAACAGACCATGGAAAAGTGCTTGTCATAAAGTGTGGAAAACTTGAAATCAATGCAAGGGTCCATTGGGTATGAATGTGGCCATGAACATTGGAACGTTGATTAAAGTCGTTTAATATTTGAATTGCATTTGGAAAATTTGGTACGGTGAAATGTTGCATGCGTAAAGAATGATATTTCCTTTTACTTTGTATCATTGAATAGATGAAAATGATTTGACTTTTAATATGCATAGTTTGGAATATATAATGTGCATGATAACTAACAACTTGTTTGGCCATGTGAACATGGAGTTGCAGGAAGAAGGGTCTTGGATATGGCAGCATAAATAATCCCATAAGGAAGACCAAGGCTTGTTGAGCCAAACTATTATGAGAAGAAAAATCTCATACTTGTGAATCTAGTTCCTATGTGGAACAGATCTAAAAATAAAAATGTGGAATTTGGAAATCTGTGGGTGACAAATTTGAAAGAAATTATAAATTGGAATTGATGATAACAACTCACAATTATTGTATGCATTTGATACAAGTGAGATGAATTATCTTCCCTGAAGGGACATATGATGGATGTTAAGCTGGAAAGGCATGGAAAAGACTATTGTTGTGACAACCCTATGATAAACCATGATTTCCATAGAATATGTTGTGTTGTGGTAACATAGGCCAGAGAGATGCCTCTGTAGAGAAAGTTAGAGGGATTCCTTGGCTATAAGACTCATTGAAGTCTCATAAAATCTTCTTGTGTGAAAAATACCTTGCGAGGCAATATGGATCGCTTGAGGGAATCCATAGAAGAGAAGGGGATGCCTGAGCCTAGGCATGTAGGGTGAGTGATCGCAAGGAAGAGGAGACTTCAATAATTCTTGTAAACTATTGGTTGGGATCATGCACACAATGGGTATGTCAAGGAAACAATGGGACAAGTTAGTAAGACAACCAACTGGAAGTGGATCCATAAAATTTCACATATAAGTATTGCGTTGATATAAATATTTCCCCTTGAGTTTTGAACAACAATAAAATGTTTTTGCATGAAATTTTGATTAATATGCTTGTTGTTTGAAATCATTGTAGGCATGTGACAAAGGCCAAGATTCTTGGAAAGGACCAAGTGGATAAAAGGAAAATGTTTCTAAAGAGGTTGAAGCATGAGCATGATTAGTGTTTTAGAGATGCAAAGAACACTGATGACGATGCTCCTTTAAGGGGGAGTGGATTGTAATGCCCCTATTTCCCCCAACTTGTAAATATAATTGTATTTTACTAAAAAGGTAGTGCAAATATTCATGCTACCAATGTAAAAAAAGGAAAGTGTTGGACAACTGCTGAGGGGGATTTCCAAGGTAGATCATGATGCATGAGAGATATGGTGAGGGGAACCATTAATGGTTGAGATGACCCTTACTAGACCAGTACTCTACTAGATTTAAATTGTTGAGACCCAAAACATTCCTCTGACTTGGACAATTTAATTACCATCCAAGCTGGTAGTTGGAAAGTCTTCCTCAAGATTCAATGAGGCAATGGGTAGAGTACCAATATAAAAAATTCCTGAATTGGCCCATGAAATTGGGATTTGGAACCACAAAATCTTGCCGAGGAAGACAAGAAAAGGTATGATATTCGTGGGCAGAGAGGAGGAAGGAAAGAGGAATGGGTCTGGTGACCATTTCTGAAGAGGGAGAGCATGTGCAACTCTCTGGTCTTTAAGAGAACTAAAAAACGAATTTGTTTATGAGTACATGAATGGTTGGGAAACATTTTTCTAACCAAGATGATAAATGGGGTTGCAGAGAAGATGGGTGATTGAGGAAGCACTCATTGCATACCCCCTTGCTTGGTGGAGAGAAAATTGATCTTCCAAGTTCCCGTGGGAGGAGGAGAGTAACCTATGTCCTTGGTTGTTGCTGAAAAAAAAGAAGAGACTCTCTCAGAGCATCATGATCTAGCTAGGGGGTGGCCAATAGTAAATCCATACATGATTTGTTGTGCCTACGGTTGGGAGGAAAATGGCACCCCTTTCAGTAGTTGAATCACCATATGGTTTCTAGATAAGTATATTTGGTTAAATATCTATAGTGTTTAGATTAGATAAAATTTTAAATTATGTTTTAGAACCGTGTAAGTTTGATTTATGACAAAAGTGACTTGAGAAATTTATGTAAAATAAAGATAATGTCTTAGCTGAAGCGCATTTGATTTAATTCCTTATATATTGACTATATGTGTGTTAGAATAAGATTTTTGGGAGTGGATGTTGTGCTTGATTGTGTTGTACATTTTAATGCATTCTTGGGAAATGATGACTGAACAGTTAAAAATATCTATAAAACATTTGAAAGAAGAGATAATGATTTTTATGCATAATAGTGTTCTACTTTAGTATGTCCTCAAATCCTATGCTAGAAATCTTAGAGGATATCAGATTTGTGCAGACTTTAAAAAATAATCCCAAATATGGAAGAAAAACATTAAAAGTCCTTATAAATGATTATCGAGGAAAAATAATTAGGAAATAAACATGAAATTTTCCTAATTGAATTAAAATACAAAAGTTATCAAAATTCTTTTTGGGGCATAAATAGATATTTATGTTAAACTTGTGTTAGACCTCCTAAATTTGGGAGGAATCCCCTTAAATTTTGGTGGGTAGTAAATTCTGGTAGAAATTTAAAATTGTTGTGGGGAAAATTCTTGGTCTTAGGACCAATTTCCTTAAATTTTGGTAAGACTAGTAAAACACAGTAATAAGGAAAGGAATGCAAGTAAATAGGGGATTAGTAATCCCTGGTAAAAACCATTGTATTACCATGGAGAATTCAACTCCAAGAAAATATAGTAATATGGAAAAATAATTTAAACAAATAAATGTTTACCGAACATAGGTGTATATATGTGAATGTATTTATGTATTTATATGTTTTCTAGGCAAAGTTGAGAAAATAGTGAACTCTGGTAAATTACCAAGGTTACCATTTATATATTCTACTAATTGAATAATAAGGTTGCAAAACATTATAATGAAAAACTATAAATTTCTTAACCTGGTGTGGGAGTGATGGAGAGTGGAAGTTCCTTCTGTCAGTGTTTCATGGAAACTTGCACAAGAGACCTATCTATAGCATACACAAACAAAGGTTATCAAGAAAAGGAAGATAGATACAATATGAAGAATGAGAATCAATGCATATTATGATCTGTTCAATGAGTGAGTGATATTCACTCATATAGGCAATGACATCCTATAATTAAGAAAAGTGAAGAAGAAGTGAGATGTAGTGAAATTTTCTAAGGAATGCATGCATAATAATGATGGTCTAAAATTAGAAAGTCTAAAATAGAACTATTCAGTTAACTCCCACTGAACTAGTGTGCCAAAAATATAAATTTCTCCAACAACCCCCATGAACATCCCTATGGAGTAAAAAATGAGTCTCGACTACTAGGCCATATTAGGTACTCATGCACAATGCAACTAATGAACACTGAATAAAATGAGGAAAGAGAGAAAACCACGTGGGAACAAAACCCCCCCTACAAAGACAATGCATCAAAAGAAGAAAAGGAAGTTGCAAGGAAAATGTGTTCTTCACTACAAGACGATCCCGCAAACTATGAAACTTCTTCTCATTGAAAGTCTTCGTGAAGATGTAGAAATATTTATGGATCTGATGAAGTCCTTTGAAAATCTATCTAGCCTTGTACCTCTTGATCTTGTGGACCCATCTACACCTTAAAATATTCCTTTCTGGTGGAAGTGGAACTAGATTCCAAGTATGATTCTTTAGGAGTGAGTCATACTCCTTTTGTATGGCTGCTTGCCATAATGGATTTCCTACAGCCTCGTTGTAGAGTTGCGGATCAGAAGATTGAACCATATAGAAATGCATGGGAATCACAGGTTTTGAAGCTAAAAGTACATGAGAAGGCTCCTCATACTGAGATCAATTCCTCCTCGAATCCAATGGATTCCTTGCAAGGATACATGCTACCTGAAGTGTGAACTATGCTTTCTTGGGCATCTGTTGAAGCTTCAATGTTGGCTTCTTATTTGGTTGTACTGCCTTCTTATTTTCATGCAAATAAATTGAGTGTATGGAATCATATATGATGTATGAAACTGATGTAAGCACAAGAGTATATGCATGTTGCACTATAGGTGCATGCAAAGTACTCTCCTTATGTGTAAGTAGAAAAGATGAGTCATCATCAGAAAACTTAGTGAATTTATACAACCTTGACTTGTGATCCACCTCACCAATTGCAATGATGGAATTGTCATGCATGTCAATTATTGAAACTGAATTTCATGTAAATTAAACCTTTTTACCTTTCTGGGTGATCTGATAAACTGAGAGAAAATTCAAAGAAAGCTTTGGAACATGTAAAAAATTCTCAAAACTGCCACTATGGAGTTCCACTCTCCCTTCTCCTGCTACTACTACTGGAGTATCATCCCCCATGAGAATAGGGGGTCTTGTGCATGGACTCAAAGAAGAGAAAATTTCCTCTTTCATTTCCATATGATTGGATGCACCTGAATCTATAATCCATGAATAATATGAGGAATTAATTGCAACAAGAGCATGATGATTACCTTTCTTAGGAGCATGATCTTCTTCCTTCTACTTCTTGACTCCCTCTAGAATGAAGTTTCCAAGGTTGTTATGTTGAAGTGCATGTGCCATAATATCGATTTGTTTCTTCATGCATGTGGATTCTTCATGATTCAGTTTATTGCAGTAAGTGCACTACTTTCCCTTCTTCTTCTTCTTGGAATCTGAAGAGTCTTTGGAACTTGAAGAATCGTTAAAGGGTTTGGAATATGCCTCCTTCTCATTCTGTTTCTCCTTCCCATTATGTTTGGATGATCCTTTTCCATCACGCATGGTGAGTGCATGTGCTTTGGGATCTTGCATGAAGCCCATCTGTATGGTTTTTTTCTGCTCTTGTGTGAGAGACTCAATTAACTGAGCCATCGTAGGCATTTTCCAATTTGTTCCCAAAAGACATCTTCCAGAATGGAAATTGGAGACATATACAACATATTTTGGTCCTAGCTTGGAAAATATTGTTAGAATAAGTTGTTTCTCTTGTGTAGACTTGTGAATACCACATTCACCCAAAACTCAATATAAAAGATTTAAACTTAGTAAAGAAATCCTGTATATTATCAAAACTTTTAGGGTCTAAGGTATTCAAGTCTACCTCAAGCATATGACCTCACATCTCATCCTTCTTTCCAAAGAGTCCTTCCAAGGTGGTCCATATCTCATTTGGAGTCTTGCATGCAACAACATGAAACCATAAATCAATGGAGATTAACTCAAGAATTAGTCATGTGTCCTCATCCTTACGGTTATCCCATCTAGTCTTCTCAAGCGCTCATGTAGGTTCTGTTTCTATTGCCATCGTCAAATTATACAATCCTTTTCTTTTGAGTTGGAATGAGGCCTTCAGATTCCATTAAAAATAGTTGTATGGTGTGAGTATTATCACCATACTTGATTGAATAAGTTGCATCGCCTCCATCCCTGCTATTGATTATGAAAATATCTTGAAAACCCAGATTGTGGATTCTGAGATATGACAGACGGTTCTATGGAAGCTATAGATATGATTAAAAATATATATATCCTAAAATACGATGTGGGTTTTGGACATTTTTGGTGAGCATGAGCATCCCTATGTTATATGTCTCTGGTCAAAATTTTAGCCCGACCCAGATCATGGATTTCGAGATATGGTTGTTTTACTGCAGAAAACCAATTTTCTAGAGGGTAGACTGAATCATCACACCCTAGAGAAGGATACAATGTGACTATGTCACACCCTAACAATGGATAGGGTGCGTCGATTGAAGGAAAACTCAACGTTTCACCCTGGTGAACAATATAGTGCGACGATGTCGCACCTTGGATGTGTAGAAGCTGCGTTGATTCCTGAATTTGTTTTTTCATAAGTTTGAGTGCGACCATCACACCTTAGCAATGGATAGACTGCATCGATTGACCATTGGACCCTAGAAATGGATAGACTCTGTTAATTCCAATTGTCACACCTTTCGATAGGGATAGGCTGCGACTCTGGAAAAAACTAGGGTTACTCAATAATTAAATCCTCTTTCGCTCTTCTCTGGCTTGTCTGGATTGTTCTAAGCAGCTCTGCTTTGATACCATGCCAGTGTTTCATGGAAACCTACACAGGAGACCTAGCTAAAGCATACAGAAACAAAGATTATTAATAAAAGGAAGAGAGATACAATATGAATAATGAGAATCAATGTATATTATGATATGTTCAATGAGTGAGTGATATTCACTCATATAGGCAATGACATCCTATAATTAAGAAAAGAGAAGAAGCAATGAGTTGCAGTGATATTTTCTTAGGAATGCATGCATAATACTGATGGTATAAAATTAGAAAGTCTAAAATAGAACTACTCAGTTAGCTCCCACTGAACTAGTGTGCCGAAAATATAAATTTCTCCAACAACTTCCTTCTGTTTAAAAGTTTTTAACTGCACTGAAATTTCCTACTTATGAAATTCATGCTTTATTCAGACAAATCGAAGATTCTTGGAGAAAATTCATTAATGGAGTTATATAAATTATCCTATTCTTTTCTCAACACAATAGTATGTATATAACGCATAATTTTTAAATTATTAAAGGCTTGGAAAATATATGTATCTTCATGTATCCTTTTAACGTGAAAATATTTATATAATAAATAAATATTAAACTAATCTTGTTGGTGATTAATCTTTGGAGTCCCACCTTCAGAGTGAAAGGGAGAGTGCATGAGAATTGAGTCTGAATCCATTAGAGCAATGGCATGGACATTATGAAGTTTAAGTGCATTTTAAATATTACCCCTTCCCTTTCCTGATTGGTTATTGGAGTAATGAGAAGGGTACATGCAAATTTACTCTAAAGGCTTCAACTTGTGATGAGAAATATGTTTTACAAGTTTCAATATATTATAATAACTAACCTTACTCCACTGTAATTGGTTGTCAAATGACAGAGAGGGGAGCACATGAAGAAGGTATGAATTACCAGAGATTAAATTAAAACATGAAAAATTATATATATATCCCTTTTTTATTAGGAGTAAACAAATACCCAGACCAAAATTCTATTCGGAGTTGATTATTCAAAGTGGATGGGAGGAAGTTTCATAAAAAACCTCAAAGTTGTTGAAGCGATGGCATGGGCGTTATGAAGTCTTAATTGAATATATTAATATTAAACCCCATTCTCTTGTGATTGGGGTCAAAATGTCTAGAGGAGTACACACCTTTCAAGTCCGAATTGATTTAAATATTCAATGGTATTATAATGTTGTAATATTATAAATGTTTAATATTGCAAGTGAAGGAGGTTTAATTACTTAAATTATTTATTATGTTAAATAATCTCCCGGGTTGGTATAATGTTTAATATATAATAAATGGGCACAAGTTCCAAGGCTTTTCCAGTGCTAAATACTTTCGGAGTTGACTCTTAGGAGTATTTGGAAGGGGCATGCAAATAAATTCCGAACCCATCGGAGCGATGGCGAGAGTTTTAATATGTCCCACTCATAAATAATTTAATAGTATTAGATCTTGCCCCTTTGTGATTGGCGGTTGGAGTAAAGACAGGGGCACACGTATTTCAATAGCGAAGACATTGGAATATGGTTTGAATTGAAGTAATACAAAAATATCAAATTGAATATATTTAATCCTTTTCCCCCCAGTTAATAAGAAAATGTGCATATATTAATATATATGTTAAATCATGTTAAATTTGGCGTGGGCAATGAATTATAAACATTAATTAAGGTTGACCAATTTAATTTTGTTATGGCTTAATTAACCTTATCCTGTTGTAATATAATTACTCATAATTATCGTATGAGTAATTAATTGAATTAGTGTTAAACTACTTCTAAGGGGGGGAAAGAGAATGTAAAAACCTTAATAATCACTAGGCCATGAGTATTAAGCTAAGAAATTTTTTATTATTGGATAATTAGTTTGTGGAAAATAATTATCCTTAATGTGGTTTAAGAGTTAATTACCAAAGAATGGTATTCTACAAAATATTAATTAAGTATTTTAATTGGACTATAGGAGAGGGACAAATGTCATTCTCTAGTCGAGTAAGCCTAAGAACCCTATGGTGACATGGCGAGTTGATGTTTATTAAGAGCATCATTATGTTGACGCGTGTTAATATTCAATTGGTTGACGAGTTGATGGAGTCCAGTAGGACTGGTAAACCTTAGGCACATAATGGATCCTAACCGTAGGTTAGGATATCTTGCATGCATCGAGACTGTCCATTGAGGGAAAGGGAATATTCCTCGATACCTTGGGTTCAGAGTGGAGAGACTATATGAATTGCTCAAAATATGAAAGGATGTTACCGGGGGGGTAATATTCCTCAATACCATATTGGTCGGAGGAAAGTGAAGTGTGTGCTGGGAGAAGGCCCAAGTTATGAAGGATGCAGGTCTGCGTGGACCTAATTTCAACTGTGGTAGGCTAGGCTAGTGCCACTTCAAGACCAGGGTGTCACCACATCAGTTGGCATGGACAATGAGAGGTCATGAGGATGCCATGTGGCGGTAAGAGAGATGTTTCCTATGTAAACTGAGAATCTTTGAATGGTCATAACTCTTGTCCCAGAGCTCGATTCAGTTCAAAATTACTGTCGTTGGAAAGCTCTTGACGATAAAAAGATGATGGATTTGTGATAGAGATGATTCAATATTATTATAAGAGGCGAAAATTTAATACCCCATCTCCAAAAAGATACTTAGGGGGTTGGGTGTGTTACATCACTGAACACCCCTGGTATAAAGATATCATTCATTACTTGCAATATCAAAGGTGTCTAGATCACTTGAATCATCATCAGTGAAGGAGACTCTATCTTGAAGCTTCTAAGTATCTCCTTCTAAGAGATTCTCTATTTAAAATATTTGTTGATGGATTATTGCTACGATGCATAGATAATGATGCATCTCAAAAAATATTAAATGAAATTCATGGATCAACAACATCTATTATTCACATTGGTGGTCACTTTTATACCAAATCCACTTCTTTAAAATCATTATAATTGTTTACTACTGTCCATTCATTTTTTCGAGATTCTTATCAATTTGTAAGGGCCTGTGATAAATTCCAAAATTTTGTTGGTAAAGAACATCTCTCTGCTATGCCTTTACATCCCGTCCTTCCATATTTTCCCTTTTCCAACTGGGGTATATATTTTATTGTTCCTATTAATTTTCCATCTTCTGAAGGTCATATTTTCATACTGACAGCTAAAGATTACTTCACAAAGTGGGATGAAGTTATCCCTCTTAAGCATTCTCAAGATGAACATGTGATTTCCTTTTTAGAATCCAATATCTTCTCTAGATTTGTTCTTCCCTTGGAATTTATTTCAGATAATGGACCCTCTTTTATTTATGAAAAGCTAACTCAAATTTTCACTAAGATTGGTGTCAAACACTTCACTTCATCCTCCTATTACACCGATGGAAATGGGAAAGTTGAGTCAACTAAAAAATATATGGTCAACATTCTGAAAAGAATCATAGAAGACAAACCTCTCTAGTGGCACACACTTATCACTTATGCACTTTGGGCATATCGTACGACCACTAAGGCTAGTACATGATTTACCCAATTTTAGTTATTGTATGGTCAAGAGGCTATTATGCCAATTGAAATCGATCTTGCTTCCTTACATTTGGCATTGCAAACCAAAGAATTGAATTCTCATGAAAATTCACAGAGAATGAATGCCCTACTTTATTTGGAAGAACAAAGGGGTCATGCCCTAGAAAATTTGAAAAGAAGAAAACAAAAAGTCAAGAAATATTTCAATAAAATAGCTAAATATGTTGATTTTAAAGTTGATGAAAAAGTGCTACTCTGGGATTCTGCCCATGATGAAAGAGGAATACATACTAAGTTCCAAAAAATGTGGCTATGTCCATTTAAGATCACTTCTATCCTTGGAACCAATTCATATTGGTTGAAGGACATGGATGAACGGTTATTCTCTTATAGTACGAATGGTTTGCATATGAAACACTATGTCAAACCAACCTGACTGCTGATTGTATATTTTGTAAGTATTTTATTTTTGTACATTTTTTCCTTGTTTTTGCTTGATCATAGTTGTTGTTTTGTTTATCATTTTCTGTTTTATTCTTGATTTCATAAAAAAAATTGAGGTGAAGTAAACTGGATCAGTTATGTCATTAGTCATTATCTGTAAATATTGTTGTTCAATAATGAAATTTGATACACAATTGAGATATTATGGTATTCTTTTCTTTAAATACTAATGAAGAATACATTCGATTTCATTTTTTTTGTGGGCTAAATGGTTGTGACCCTCCCTTTTTCTCCTTTCCCTTTCTTCCTTCCATTCATATTTTATAAGAGCATATCAGATGATTGTATGAAAATTGCAACAAATGTTGAATTCTCAATAATTATTATTTTAGACACATACTGTGTTTTTTACGATTGTTATGCAAACATGACCAAACCCCCTCATACATCCCACTTTCCATAAGACATTCCACGAAGTCCTAGTCCATACATCATTTAAATTTCATTTTATTCCCCCCTGTTGTATAACTTTATTCTTGGTTATTACTATCATCTTTATTATGCACCCCGCTGATTTCATTCAAAACCAAAGTACTAAGTTCTAATCCTTCTATAAGTAGATTTCCCTATGGAGTCGCCAGGTGTTGACACATAAAAGTGCAACGAGAATACTGTCTGCAAAGAATTGCAATACATTATAACTATCCTATATAGTATTAATAATTAATAGGTGGGACCCTTTAGGAGAAAAATGTAATAAGTTGATTCCCTCCTAGACAATATGATTTTAACAAAAATTTTGTGGTCTGATTGAAATTTGATGTTCTCACATGCACAAAATGGCTCTGTAACGGTAATTGACAACAATTACATCTTCATATTTTATTTTAAATGATGTGCTATCCGTCAAAAGAAGAGAAAAGGACCTCCAAGAAAAACCATGTTGCATACAAAATACAAAGATGTGTTTTGATTGCAATATGTTTTAAATAAAAAAAAGGGGTTGGTCAAGTTTTATTTACCATATATAACCAATGATATCATAAAAAGGTTCCAAAGTTATGTTAGGACCATCGCACAAAAGTATGAATGAACTCAAGTTACAATGCAAGTATCATATACCATACTTCATGTTGATGTTTTATTTAATTCAATTTATTAAAAAAAAACAATGACCCTATCCATTTGTGATTATGGGATATATACCAAAAATTTTGGTTAACACTTTTATGTATGAAATGAGGTTGGATTTGAGTTGGCGTTGAGTGTGCTCCACCGTGTAAGGTTTTATTGGATGCAATTAATGGTTTGTTGATGGTTGAAATGATGTGAAGTAAATGAACTCTGCTCATTTCCTTTTTTGGTATACCACCTTTTGTATTGCCATTTTTTTGGGAGCTCGTCACTGTTGTTAACTGTGGTTTCAAATTTTTCGGTGGTTTGTTGAGATTTGAGGCTACTTCTTTCTTGACTTTTTGGTAAAATTTTGATAAGTATGGAGCTCTTTGACTCTTCTAGCATCAATAGTTCACTCTTGCTCTGATAAAATTGGGATATTGGCTCATTTGTTTGCATGATGTATGTGCACTATGAATATATATCTATGTTCTTGAATGAATAATTTCCTAGGTTGTTTGAGCTCTTAATGGAATAAACTAACAAGTACGAATGCAAATGATGGCCACGACCTGGGTTTTGTACAATTTCGAAAAAACAAGTTAATTTGGGTTCTTGTTAGTGATGAGCATTGTTGATACTACTTGTTTTGGATTCATGTGATTCTGGTCCCCTATCGTCCACTATGGGTTCATTTTCTTCTCATTATGATTTTATTTTAAAAGAAGGATTTAAATAATTATTGTTAATACTCTCAATTTTAACCCATGTTGTGTTTTGGATTATGGAAATATTTACTAGATTGACTATGATAAGTTTTGTGGTATTTAAATGGTTTCAAACCCCAACAACAATGGATGCATGAGGGTTCATTTGGGTGTAGTTTATTATGATTATAGCTCACATTTCTCTTTGTTTCCGTCATATCCATGTTAAAAGAAATCATTTTGTTAACCTCCCATTTCAACTTTTCAATCTTGTCAACCCTTGAACAATTTCAATTTTCCTCATTTGGTTGTACATTGTCTTGCATTACTTGAAAAAAAAATGGCTTTTGGTTCAGACCAAGGGTTTCACTTGCTCCTTGCTTCATTTTTTTTATTATGGAATGGATGGGTAAACTCGGGAGTTGTTGCAAAACTTGTATGGGTCCCTTGACTCATGCGTCAGGACATGACTTGCTTGTTGATATATATCTCTACAAATTTGTTTTATGAGTTTCTGGTAACATGTTATTGGGATTGCTTGGTAGACATAATATTTTTGGAATTTTAGTGTTGATTAGAGCTCAACCTTCTACAAGTTGAGATGTGACAAATGATACATATTATTGGCTAAGTTTTCTTGTGCCCCGTCACCTTGATATTGGATTCAATTTGTCATAAACATGAGTTTAGTGGATACAAATTTCGATAGAATAGAGTTGAAATTGATGTTGTTCCAAGGATTAAAACATTGTGATAAGAAAATTTTTGAGGATTTTGTTAATATGTTTTGACTAATTGTTTTCTAGAAATTATTAAAAAAGGGGGATTCAAACTTGTGATTGATTATTACAATTGATAAAAGGATATTTTCTGATTACAATTCCCATTCATTATTTTCACCTTACGTTAATTAAAAATCCTTCATTATTCCCAAATAATTTTATTTTCCCATGCCCTGATTCTCACAAGAAATTTGATGGTTTGAAGGAATTTAGGAGGAAATTTTCAAATGAGGATTGTACGCAGAATTGATGATATTTGTAGTTATTTGAAGGTGATTATATGAGTATATAAGATGTATTTGGGGTTAAAAAGTTGTTTTGTATTTAGAGTAGTATTCTTACTTTCCCTGTCATGAATCCATTTTTCATTCATTACAAATATCGTCATATCCTATATGTCATTATATCTCCCCGTTCTAAATGTTATTATGGATCAAGCTACAAAATGCTTATGGTTTCTATGTACAGAGTGATTAATTGTTTTCATATACTCTAATGCAGAGGTATCCATGGAAGAGGAGGAAACAAGGTAAGAAATAAGTTTTGGTAAAGAGGCCATAGGAGACCCATGTTTTCTATTCATTACGATGTTGACCCGCAAGAATTAAATCAATTGTTTCAAGATGGGTTCTTCAACCTAGTCTATGAAGGAGTGTTACAATATTACAACATTATAATACCATTGAATTGTTTTCATATACTCTAATTCATATTATGATTTGAATTTTCTTTAGATATGAGTTTTTTTAGTAGAGGTAGCCATGGCAGAGGAGGAAACACGGGAAGAAATAAGTTTTGGCAAGGAGTACATAGGATACCCATTGTAATAGTATATCTGTTGGCACAGGGGAAGACCCAGGGTTCAATGCTACAACAACACACTAACACAACCCTAACTACCAGCCCTTTCAGCAACACCTGTGAAGTAGATGAAGTCTCACCAGAGGTAAAGGCAGGGGTGGTTGCAGGACTCCAGTGTCTGCAACTTTAGCTGGGATACAAATATGTGATTGTAACACCTTACATAGCACTTAGCAGTTATATTTCAGTAGTATTCAATCTTTTTCTACAATGCAAATAAACCCTAATTACAACACAACGCAGTATTCAACCAGATCAACAGATCCAAGCACTAAGGATACAAATAGATATCATATCTAGCATTCATTCACATTATTCAACATCAACAGATCTACCTATCATTCATCTATATCGAAGCACTAATAAATTAAATACATAAACACATTAACACATCACACAAAGAATTCATAACACAAGATGTACGTTGTTCACCCCTACCCTGGGGATACATCCACCAACTCTTCATCTTCTTTATTAGTTTTCTTCAACCTTCTTACGTGCATAGAGCCTTCAGATCAACTTCGCAGAGGATGGGATATATGCACACTCTTCGCTAGATCCTCCTTCCCCAATCTAGGTTATAACACGAAGTCTACATACAATCCCTTACAACCACTTTCACTCAGCCTTGTAGACATACACAAAGCACTTACAACTGTTACTTGCACTTAGCACCACTTGCAACTGACTTGTCATTCACACTTAGCCATTCATACTCACTTATGACTTAGCACATCGGCCTGCTAGGTCTACTTCTTACATCACCTAGATACTTATTTATACATTACAAAATTGGGCCTAAACATGGGTAAACCCATCGGCCGACATCCCCATGATCATTACATAATTCGAAATCCAAAAAATCCATAAAAAGGGGCTAAGATCTTGTGATCTCCACTTCATCTTGCGCTCCGCCTTCGATAGCCTATCAAAGTCCCAAAAATAGGTCCAACATGACCAAGGATCCTCAAAACTTGGTCAAGGGCCAAAAAGGCCCCCAAAACTCACTTGTGACTCATCCCGAGTCACTCTGATTTGCATAATTCTTCCTCAAATACCTCGATCTTGGCTCAAGATGATTCGACTTGTTGTTGTGCCAAAACCTCCTATTCAACGAACTCCTGGATAACAACTTCATTGACAAGTCCCTCTAGGCGATGTTCTGTTGCAGTGACGACTTGCTCCAGTTTTGCTCCTTGGCCTTTGATCTCTGTGAATAGCTAGTAAGCCTCGCCCTGTATAGGTTGGAGCTTCTGAGTCACTTCGATGAATCTTCTCTGAATGGAATGGACCTGCTATTGAGAACTGTGTTGTTTTGGGGATCGCTTCATTCTTTCAACAACTGACAGGGGCTTCAACTGCGCCTATATTATTTATTCTTGATACTTCGCCTCTTGGAGCTGCGACTCCAGTGTCTTCAATTCTAGATACTCAGTGAGTTGCTCGTAATTTTGGGCACTGTGATCACTTAGTTTCTTGCATTCCATGGCAAGGGCCTTTATTCTCTCAACTGTGCCTCGAGTAGTTGCATCTCTTTGATCCCTCACATCTTAGGGAGTGTCGTGCACTACATAGAGCTCTCAGTCTATTATTATTTGTTGTAGTTGATGTATAGCTTCCATGAGCTCCTATACTTTATGCTCGACTTAGTATTTTGCCTTTGGCTCCAAGCTCTTCACAGAGCAAAGTGCTCTGTTGACTGCTTCTTTCACTTCACATTTCTCTGCGAGCAACTGTTCCTTTTCTCGTTGAATCTGTGCTTTCTCATTTTTAAACTTCATCTGGAGAGAAACCTTCTCCTACTTTGCAAGTCGACGTTATTCTACAAGCACTTCTTGCACTTTCTTCAAGTCCTGGGTGGCTTGTTCAGTTTCTTCTTGTGTGCAACAAAGGTGAGCTTCGGTCGCATCAACTAGTCGGCGGAGTTGGGCTGACTCATCTCCCAACTGTGGTTCTCCTGATTGTAGGGGTGCAGTAGACACTGCGTGGCTAGACTGAAGGGCCTATTGTACCCCTCAGAGTTCGACCTCAATTCTATCATACATCTCCTCATGCTTGACTTCTTGTTTCTACAAGATTTCCTGTGAGGCGTTGTTTACAACTCCAATGATGAAGTCAAAATCATCAAAATTGAGCACAATCTTCATCTTAGTCACGGTGGCTCTGGATTTCTTCCGGGAAGAGGGTTTCGGGGGAGAAACCTTCCTCTTCTTCAAAGGATAGGACTCATCTGTAGGTGGTGATGCTTCACCTTGCTTCTTCTCATCTTCTTTTCCATTGATCTCTTCTACCTCATCATCACCCCCTTAGTCAAGTGATGTTGAAGCAATATTTTCTAAGGCATTACTTAAGTCTTGGAGTTCTTCAGTTTTCTTCCTTCTGTTGGTTTTGGGTGTGTCATGTTCTATGTGAGAAACCTCTGGGCTGTCAAGTTCAGGATTATACATCTCCACAGGGTTAGCGAGGATAAGGAAGTCAACTGACCATTCCTTAGTTATCTCCTCAAGGTCCTCTTCGGTGAGCTTGTAGTATGACTGAAGCTCCTCCTTATGTTCGTTTGCTTGCGTAGTAATATAGATGAAGTTTCATTCTGCGTGGAACTTGATGATGGGTTGGAAGCACTGTAGGGTGTTCGACATCATGTGAGGTTCGTCTTCGATAGCCCTCTTCAGCTGGAGGTAGTATGTGTGAAAGACAACGTTCGAGTGCCATTGTTTCCCCATATCGCTCGAGTACCAGAGTGTGGTGAACTTCGCAGCAAGCAACTCGAACGACTCAATGTCTGGGAAGGTCACACCTTCCAGCATCTCCCAAGCAACAAACACGATGAGGATTAGGAGCCAGCTAAAGTGGAACTCATAGCCCTGATCCTATGCTTTGCGATAGTCTAATTCTAGCTAATTCACTAGGTACTTCACCCAGTTCATCTGTACACCTTCCACACATTTCCCCGTGAGGTCAATGACAAAGCCTTTGACCTACGTGGGTCTGTTATTTCGTACTAGATTCCCTGCAATTAACTGGCATTCTAGGCACATTACTCCATTCTAGATGGAGGATACCTTGTAGCCTCGCGTCCCCTTTTCAACATCGTCGTATGTATCCTTGATCTTCTGTGCTAACACGCGATCTGTGGATTTCCCTGGATAGAAATCCTGTGGATCGGGTCCTTGCATACTCAATCCGATGATCCTATGGATCAACGTCAAATCGAATGTGATATGGCGGTCTAGCCATAAGTAGCCGCCATGGTAACATGAAAGTAGGAGCTTGACATAGGCGTTAAATTTTTGGTGCCTTCCAAAGTGTGGGATTTTCATTACGTTCAACAGGGTGGACTACGCGAGGTTCATTGTCCATGGTTGGGGGATTATTTTCGAGTTCTTCCCCTTCATCCTGGTCAAGTATTTATATGGGGTGAGTGTACTATGGTTCTTGTGGTCCCCTAAGTTGAATTCGTTGAACTTCAACGTTGTGATATTGTCATGTTGCGCTCGAATTGTGCATATCCCCTTCAGGAGGTACACAATAACCATGGTGTACTCAAAATCTCTCGGTACACTGTCACAACTCACTGCGCCAGCTAGAGGCGTGGTGTAGTCAGGTAATATGGTCGGTATTAGCTTTGCATTTGTTGGGTCATATCTGTGCTTGGTTCTCTTTTCTGTGATGACTTAGGATGGTCTGGATCTGCTAGTGGTCGACAGAGAGGCTTGCACTCCTCTTGTCAAGGATGCTTGAATACTTGTAGACATTAATTTCTTGACCATGAGATCGATGAGGAATTCTTCGATGATTTTCTCCGTGGCACTAAGCTCGTCTGAAATACACACTTAGATCGTATGGATGAATGAATGCACAAAACAATAGAATTAGTGTCGATCTTACTAATCACAGCACGGTAGCAATGAGTTATCTCTAATAAAATTCGCAAAAATGTTCTCAGTGCAACACTCGATGGAATAAGTAGACATCAACGTAACATATCTTTCCAATGGACAAGAGACCTTCATTAATTCAATTCTATCCATTATGGTGCGGTCCCAACAGTCTAGTGGCGATATTTCTGACCATAAATTCCTTTCTACCCATTCGGGGTATCGGTCTAATGGTTATACTATTCCCAACGACTATATTGCTTCGCCATGGTGAAGTGCCATGTGACGATGTTCTCATATCCCGATGAAGTTCCAGTTTCGCAAATTTTCCTTCTGCGAAGTTCCGTCTAGAACTGTCTATAACTTTTATATCTTTGCTCTCTTCTTACTTAGTTTTCTATCCTACTTTCTAGTGAGATTCGTCTCGATATTCCTCTTTTCATTCTGATTCTTATCTCCTCTTGGTATAGTAAATTCACTCTTTTGAGATTCTTTCCTAGGATTAGAGGGCAGTGCTTCTTCTGGGGTAGGTGCTTTAGTCTTCTGTGAGTCTTCTTGTGTTCTTTCAATGTTGATATCCAAGTCTCTGGTTTTAAATAGCTTCGATCTGTTCTCTTGTTCTGCAACAAGTGTGCGATCTTCCTAGTCATGAAATATTTTAATTCATGTTTCTTCTGCTCTAGGACTTCTTCTTCTTTCTTTCTGGCCTGATCCCTCTCAATCCAAGGTTTTGCTAGTAATATAGAAAATGGGGTGTTGTTTTCAATAAATTTAACAACTTCAAATTCTTCCTCTGTCGAAGTTCCATGAGCCCTCATAGATATCTGGGTGAGATTTCCACATAGGTTTATCAACTTTCCTCTAAATAATCCTATTCCGCCCAATGAAGGAATCATAGCAGGATTTCCTAAGGTTTCCCAAGTTCTTTCTATTATAATATTCATCCATGTTTCTTCATCTAGAACACAGTCTATGTCGAAGTCTCCTATTCTTGCTTCTATGTATTCTTTTTCTTTGAAGATCTTTGATAAGTTGATATCTCGGTGGTCATTCAGGGTTTCTTTCATTTGTAGTAATACAATCTCTGATTCTTTCTAGGTTTCTGCCATGGTATTAGTGTCTTGACCTTTCTCAGGGTCTTCTTGGCTCATATTCATTCTTTCAACCTTAGCAATCATTCTATGGAAATCCGAAACTTCATGATCCACAACTTTACAACAAAGACAACTAGGTCTTCTACTAGGGAATTCCTTAGCAAGATGTCTCAGTCTTCTGCAACTATAACAAAGAGTTAATCCTCTCTTTCTTTTAAATGATCCCCATCCCTTCCTGTACTACGCTCTAGAATCATAGTAACTAACCTGCAAAAAATTCTTTCTAGGATCCTGCATCCATTTGTTAGTCCAAACATTCTTTCTATGCATAGGTATAACATATCTTTCATTATTTCTATTGTTGGCACAGGGGAAGACCCAGGGTTCAACGCTACAACAATGCACCAACAAAACCCTAACTATCGACCCTTTTGGAAACACCTACGAAGTAGATGAAGTCTCACCCGAGGTAGAGACAAGGGTGGTTGCAAGACTCAGATGTCTGCAACCTTAGCTGGGAAACAGATCTGTGATTCTAGTATTTAACAAAGCAATCAGCAGTAAACCTTCATCAATATCTAACCAATATCTACTCCGTAGATAAAATAGATCATTGTAGCATTCACCTAGATCTAATGTATATAAGCACTTAGCATAAGGAATTAGATCAGATCTAGCAGATTCAAGCACTAAGCAAGTTCACAGAGGTCAGATCTAGCATCCAGATTCATCATAAGCACAAAGTATAATCAGATCTATCTATCTATCTATGTCAAGCACTTAGCAGATAACACATAAGTATACCAACACATCGCACAAATCATAGCAACACAACATATATGTGGTTCACCCCCACCCCTGGGGCTACGTCCACCAATTCTTCTTCTTTATTATCTTCTTCAATCAGATACATGCATAGAGACGCAAAAACCTTACTCCGCATAGGATAGGAGATCTGTGCACCTCGCTAGATCCTCCTTCCTTGTGCTACATCACAAAGACCTTCACAGTCTATTACAACCACTTTCACTTAGCTCTGCAAGTCTCTCTCAATATGCACAAAGCACTTAAAAACCACACTTTAACTTAACACAACATCACATAGATGCCTCTTCTATATTCTATATTCCTTACATTGCCTAGACATCTATTTATACTTTACAAATTAGGCCTAAACATGGGTAAACCCATGGGCCGACATTCCCATACCCGTTACATATTTCCAAATCCCAAAAAGGACCCAAAAAGGGGTCGAGATCCCACGATATCTACTTCATCTTGTGCTCCGCCTTCGTCAAACTGTCAAAGTCCAAAAATGGTCAAACTTGACCAAGGATCTCTCAAAACTTGGTCAAGGGCCAACATGCCCCTAACACTCACCTATGAATCGTCCCGAGTCACTCTGATGTAGGAAGTTATGCTTCGAAAGCCTCGATATTGGCTTGAGCTGCTTCAACTTGTTGTTGTTCTACGACCTCTTGTTCAACAAACTCTTGGATGATTGCATCATTCCCAGGTCCTTCCAAGCATTGTTCAACTGCATTAACAACCTACTCTAGTTTTTCTCCTCGGCCTTCAACTTGTGTGAACAATTGGTAGGCCTTATCTTGCACGGGTTGGAGTCTTTGATTTACTTCCATAAATCTTCTCTGAATAGTGTGAATCTAATGCTGGGCGGTGCATTTCTCTTGAGATCTCTTCATTCTTTCCACAACTGACAAGAGTTTCAATTGTGCTTGTATCGTTTCATCTTGACGCTTCACCTCTTGCAGCTGCAACTCCAATGCTCTTAATTATGGACTCTCAACGAGTCACTCGTATGTCAGGGCACTGCGATCACTCAACTACTTGTATTCCATAGCAAGGGCCTTTAGTCTCTCAATTGCGCTCCTGGCAGTTTCTTCTATTTGGTCCTTCACATACTGTGGGGTCTTGGGTATTGCGTGTAGTTTTAAGTCTAGGGTGCATTGTTGTAGCTACTCAATCACTTCTTCAAGTTGCTCTACTTGTTGTGTAACTCAATCGTCTTCCTTTATTTCTACAACTATCACAGAGTGAAGTTCTCTGTTGACTGCTTCCTTTACTTCAAGTTGCTCGGCGAGCAACTGTTCTTTTCCTTGTTGTATCTGTGATTTTTCTTTGTCGAACTTCACTTGGAGAGAAATATTTTCCTATTTTGTAGCTTGACGTTGTTCTACAAGTAATCCTTGGACTTGCGTCAAAACTTGGGTGTCTTTTTCTATTTCCTCTCGTGCTTTTCAAAGGTGAGCTTCGACTGTATCAACTAAATAGTGGAGTTGGGTTGGCTCATCTCCCAGCTCTGGTGTTCCCAATGGTAGAGGTGTAGTGGAGACTATGTGGCTGGACTGTAGTGCTTGTTGTACCCCTCAGAGTTTGATTTCAATCCTATCATACATTGCTTCCTTCTTGGCCTCTTGTTTGTATGCTATTTCCAGTGAAGCATCGTTTAGGGATGCTATGAGGAAGTTGAAGTATTTAGAGGTGATGATAGTCTGCATCTTGGTCATGGAGGCTTTTGATTTCTTCCAGGAAGAAGGTTTCATAGGAAAACGCTTCCTCTTCTTCAGGGGATCAACCTCATCTCCTTTCTTATGTTTGACTTCTTTTTCTTCTAAATCTTTGCCATCACCTCCTTTCTCTAGTGATATGGAAGCAGTCTTCACAGATGCACTGTCTAATCCTTGGACGTCTTCAACCTTCTTTGTCCTTCTTGGTCCGGGTGTATCCTGCACAATTTCTGGGCTATCGATGTTGGATATCTCTGCGGGGTTGGTGGGGATAAGGAGGTCAACAGACCATTCCTTTGTAATCTCCTCTAGGTCCTCCTCCGTCAGCTTGTAGTAGGACTAGAGATTTTTCTTATGTTCATTGGTGCGTGCTATAATATAAATGAAATGTCAATCTACGTTGAAATTCATCAAAGGTTGGAACCGGTGTAGAGTGTTTGGAGTCATGAAAGGCTCGGACTAGATGGCTCTCTTCAGCTGATTGTAGTAGGTATGAAAAATAGCATTTGACTACCATTGTTTGTTCATGTCATTGGAATACCAAAGTGTACTGAAATTCATGGCCAACGGCTCAAATGGATTGATGTCAGGGAAGGTCACACCTTCCGGCATCTCCCAGGCGATGAATACGATAAGGATCAAAATCCAACTAAAATGGAATTTGTAACCTTGATATTGTGTTTCTCTGTAGTCGAGTTCCAACTGATTCACCATGTACTTCACCCAGTTCATCTGTAGGCCTTCCACACACTTCCCTGTGAGGTAGACTACAAAGTCGGTGACTTGGGTAGGTTGGTTATTTCTTACTAACTTCCCTGCAATCAATTGACAGGTGAGTCACACTGCGCCAATCTAGATAGAAGCTACCTTGTAGCCTCACATCCCTTTCTCGACATCACCGTAGGTGTCCTTTATCTTCTGTGTGAGAGCATGATCCATGGCTTTTCCTAGATAAAAATCCTGTGGATTGGGTCCCTGCATACTCAAACCTGTGATATGATTGATCAACATCAGATCAACTGTGATATGACATTATAGCCACAAATATCCACCATGGTAACAAGAAAGAAGCATCTTGACACATGCATTCACCTCCTGGTGTCTTCCGAAGTGTGGGATCTTCATGACGTTCAATAGGGTGGACTGCGTGAGGTTATGAGTCCATGTCTCAGGGGTTATATTTGAGTTCTTCCTCTTCATTCTGGTCAAGTACTTATGTGGGGTGAGCATGTTATAGAATTTTCGGTTGCCGAGGTTGAATTCGCTGAACTTTAACACTGCAATCTTGTCTTAGTTTTCTCAAACTGCGCAGATCCCCTTCAGGAGGTTCGCAGTGAACAAGGTGTACTCAAAATCTCTAGGCACTCTATCTCAATTTACTGTTCCGCTCAGAGGTGGTATGTAGGTGGTTAATATAGTCAGGATCAATTTGGCATTCACGAGATCATCCCTGGGCTTGGTTCACTTTTCATCTGATAGTCGGGATGGTCCAGCTCCGTGAGTAGTTGACGAAGATGCTTGCACTGTTCTTGTGGATGAAGCTTGTACACCTACAAATAGTGCTCTCTCCGACATGACTCTTTCAGTCATCAGGTCGAGGAGTACTTTTTTCATAGATTCTTTGACTGCATTGAGGTCCTCGGACATATGCACTTGGGATTAACTAGATCGGGTTCAGATTAACTTAGAAACTGCAATGGAATAGATGGAAACAACACAATATTCACTATGCAAGATCAACTTAGTCTACGACCTCAAATTCTTGGTTATCAAAAGTGTTCTTGGTGCATGGCGCGATGGGATAAATAGGTAACTCGGCAACAGGTCGCTTGTGACGGGTATGAAGCCTTCATGAACTTTGTTTTGTCTGTTATGCCGCGGTCCCAACAGTCTAATGGTGAGTTGTATGGTCATAAATGCCTTTCTACCCGTTCAGACTGTTGGTCTAACGATTATAATGTCCCCAACAGCTATATTTATTTTCCATGGTGAAGTGCCATGTGTCGATGTGCTGATATCCCGACGAAGCTCTAATTTTGCAAATTTTCCTTCTGCGAGGTTCCTTCTGGATCTTTCTGCAACTTTTTTATCTTATCTCTCTTCTTACGTAATTTTATAGCCTTCTTTCCAGTGAGATTCATCTCGGTATTCCTTTTTCCATTTCGATTCTTATCTTCTTTTGACATAGTGACTTCGCACTGTTGAGATTCTTTCCCAGGATTCAAGGGTAATACTTCTTCTTTATCTGGAATATGTACTTCAATCTCCCATGAGTCTTCTAGTGTTCTTGCAACTTTGATATCTACTTCGTTGTTTATAAATAGTTGTGATCTATTCTCTTGTTATTCAATCAAGTGTGTAATCCTTTTAGTTATAAAATCTTTTAAATCTTGCTTCTTTTGCTCTAAGAATTCTTCTTTTGCATTTCTTCTGGCTTGATCTCTTTCAATCCAAGGTCTTCCTAGTAACATGGTAAATGGATCACTGTCCTCAATAAATTTAATGATCTCCAAATCTTCTTCTGTCGAAGTTCCATTGACATTCATAGGTTTTTGAGCAAGATTCCCACATAGGGTTATCAATTTTCCTTTGAATAATCCTATTCTTCCTAGTGAAGGAACCATAGCAGGCTCTCCTAAAAGTTCCTAGGTTCTTTCTATCATAACATTCACCTGTGTTTCCTCATCCAGAACACAGTCAACGTCAAAGTCTACTAATCTTGCTTCAATGCATTCTTTTTCTTTGAATATCTTTGATAGTCTAACATGTCGGTGGTCATTCAGGGTTTCTCTCATCTGTAACAATAATTTCTTTGATTCTTTCTGGGACTCTACCATAATCTTAGTTTTGGGATCTGCCTTAGGGTTTTCTTGGTTCAGATTCATTCTTTCAACTTTAGCAATCATTCTAGGGAAATCCAATACTTCATGGTCCATAAATTTACAACAAAGACAACTAGGTCTTCTCCCAAGGCATTCCTTAGCAAGATGTCCTAGTTTTCTACAACTGTAACAGAGGGTTAATCCTCTCTTTATTTTAAATGATTCTCAGCCTTTCCTGAACTACGCACTAGGATCATGGTAGCTAACCTACAAAAAATTCTTTCTAAGATCCTACATCCACTTGTTAGTCCAAATATTCTTTCTATGCATAGGTATAACATATCTTTCACTATTCTTATCATATCTATTCATGTCAAACCTTCTTTCATCTACCAGTACCCTAGTTTTCGAGCTAGGACAAAATCTATCAAACATACCTAGATCCATGCTTTAGAAACAAAATTTTCCACTTGTTTTACTTCTACGAAGCACAAAGATTTCAGATCTAGAACTTTTCACTATTCTTACCTTTATCATAGCACAAAGATTGTAGATCTTACCTCTTTTAATCAATAATTCCCACTTTTACCTTTCTTAGAGCACAAAGATTTCAGATCTTACCTCTTTTATTCAGATCAGACTTGTTTTCTTTAGCACGGAGCTTCACAAGCTAAGTAGAGTATTGTGCACCAGGGAGACAGATCTACACACAAAGATTTCACAATTTCAGGTTGAATCTTTGCACAACACTTCTCCTTTCTCAGTTCCCAACAATCACAGTTTCAGGTCTTGACATTGGAACAATTTGTTGGCACAGGGGCAGACCCAGGGTTCAACGCTACAACAACACACCAACAAAACCCTAACTACCGGCCCTTTCAGCAACACCTGTGAAGTAGATGAAGTCTCACCCAAGGTAGAGGCAGGGGTGGTTGTAGGACTCATATGTATACAACCTTAGCTGGGACACAGATCTGTGATTCTATTATTTAACAGAGCACTCAACAGTAAACCTTCATCAACATCTAAATAATATCTACTCCACAGATGATCAGGGGATCAAATTTTGCTCAAAAATTCAAATTGCTCGGAATCGCTTCAAATCAAACGAGAGCGTAGGCCTCGTCGTTGCGAACCCAACATAACTCATTTGGATTCAAACGAACATTGGGAGCGAGAGATATCGCGTTCTGTTCAAAATGACAAACAGGCAAAAAAAATGGGAGGTTGATTGTACAGTCCATACGGCTGCTGACGTGGCAGTCTGTACGACACATGGCAGAGCTGAGTGGCATAGTTGAAAGATTTGGATGAATGGTATTGTGACATGTGGCAGATTGTGGTTGGTTGTACAGTTCCACGTGGCCCAGTCATGGGCTGCCACATGGCACCATATTATTGGTTGCTCGTTTAAAATGTATTGGAGTCCACCGAGTTCAACCCCGTGACCTCCACTCTCATGTAAAGCCTTGGCATAGTATGTGCTGCCAACACGCCCCACTATATTCCTTGTTATATATGCGGGTTTAAATAAATTTGAATTAAATTTTATGTGTGGTTGGTGCAGGAGTCCGGGCTGGGGCTTAGCCCCAGCCCGTGGGTATATCTGCCATATCATATGACCCCAATGCACTGGTTGGCGCGCATGCGTTTTGGTTTTGATTGTGGTTTAAACGGTTGTTACAACCAAACAACCCACCACTTGTTACTTTTCTATTCGCCTATGGGACGGAGCCCCATTTGAAGTTGCGCGTGGTCACATGACTTCGGCCTTGGCGGTTAGGGGCTAGGTGCGCCCGTAACCGTCCTACAGTTTGCACCATTTGTGCAGTTGCATCCAGTGCTAGGTTTTTACACTTAAATAAGCGTGTGGTCTAGGTTGAGCCATGAGAGGCACGTTTTGTAGATGCAGAGACAACAAGCTTGAAGGGGGGACTTCCAGGAAGCTTATCTTCTTCAATTTTTGGCCAAACGAGGTGCCGAAAAAGCCTAGCTAGGGGTTTTTGGACGTTCTGAAGCCATTGGAGCAGTCTATTTGGTAGTTTGAGCATTGTAAAACACATTTTTGAGCACTCTGAGCTAATAATACAAATGATCCATTGGAAGCTGGACCAGGAGATGTAGCCCAAGAGAGGGGTGAACTCCTTTATCATTTTGTTGTGTTATGTGTTTTTTGTTCATTGATTATGCTGTTGTTTATATGCATCTTGAATGAGTAAATCCTATTAAATATGTGTTGCAAAGTTGATCCATTTTCTTTTAACACATAAATTTTACTTGCAAATATTTTCAAGAATACAAGTCTTCTTCATTTTTAGATCAACAGATAAAATAGAGCATCACAACATTCACCCAGATCTAATGTATATGAGCACTTAGCATAAGGAATTAGATCAAATCTATTAGATTCAAGCACTAAGAAAGTTCACAGAGGTCATATTTAGCATCTAGATTCATTATAAGCACAAAGTATAATCATATCTATCTATCTATCTATCTATGTCAAGAAATTAGCAGATAACACATAAGTATACCAGCACATCACACAAAGTAGAGCAATGCAACATATACATGGTTCACCGCCACCCTAGGGATACGTCCACCAACTCTTCTTCTTTATTAGCTTCTTCAATCAGATACATGCACATAGCCACAAAAACCTTACTCCACATAGGACAGGAGATCTGCGCACCTCGCTAGATCCTCCTTCCTTGCGTTACATCACAAAGCCCTTCATAGTCCATTACAACCACTTTCACTTAGCTCTGCAAGTCTCTCTCAGTATGCACAAAGCACTTACAAAACACACTTGCACTTAGCACAACATCACATAGATGCCTCTTCTATATTCTATATTACTTGCATCGCCTAGACATCTATTTATACTTTACAAAGTAGGCCTAAACATTGGTAAACCCATGGGCTGACATTCCCATACCCGTTACATATTCCAAAATTACAAAAAGGACCCAAAAAGGGGCCGAGATCCCACGATCTTTTCTTCGTCTTGCGCTCTACCTTCATCAGGCTGTCGAAGTCCAAAAATGGTCAAAGTTGACCAAGGATCTCTCAAAACTTGGTCAAGGGCCAACATCTATCAAATCTACTCATATCAAACCTCTTTTCTTCTAGTTGTGCCCTAGTTTTTAGGCTAGGACAAAATTTATCAAATACACCTAGATCCATACTTTTGAAACAAAAATTTCCAGTAATCTTACTTTCAGCAGAGCACAAAGCTTCCGGATCTAAAACTTTTCACTATTCTTACCTCTATCAGAGCACAAAGTGTTCAGATCTTACCTCTTTTCTTCAGATCAGACTTCTTTTCTTAGCACAAAACTTCACAGATCAAGTAGAATATTGTGCACTAGAGCGACATATCTATGCACAAAGCTTTCACAATTTCAGGTCAGATCTTCGCAGAAATCTTCTCTTTCCTTAGTTCCCAGCAATCACATTTTCAGTCTCGGCAACAAAACGATTTGTTGGCACAGGGGTAGACCCAGGGTTCAACGCTACAACAACACACCAACAAAACCCTAACTACCGGCCCTTTCGGTAACACCTGCATAGTAGATGAAGTCTCACTCGAGGTAGAGGAAGGGGTTTTTGCAAGACTCCAGTATCTGCAACCTTAGGTGGGACACAGATCTATGATTGTAACACCTTACATAGCACTTAGCAGTTTTAGTTCAATAGTATTCAATCTTTGTCTACATCGCAAATAAACCCTAATTACAGCACATCGTAGTATTCAATCGGTTCAATAGATCCAAGCACTAAGCATACAAATAGAGATTAGATCTAGCATTCATTCACATTATTCAGCATCAACAGATCTACCTATCATTCATCTATATCGAAGAACTAAGCAAGTAAATACATAAACACATTAACACATCACACAAAGCATTCATAACAAAGGATGTACGTGGTTCACCCCCACCCTAGGGCTATGTCCACCAACTCTTCATCTTCTTTATTAGCTTTATTCAACCTTCTTACATGCACAGACCCTTCAGATCAACTTCATAGAGGACAGGAGATCTGCGCACTCTTCGCTAGATCCTCCTTCCCCGAGCTAGTTTATAGTACAAAGCCTACATACAATCCCTTACAACCACTTCCACTCAGCCTTGCAGACATACATAAATCACTTACAACTATTACTTGCACTTAGCACCACCTACAACTGACTTGGCATTTGCACTTAGCCATTCATACTCACTTAGAACTTAGCACACTGACCTACTAGGTATACTTCTTATATAACCTAGCTACTTATTTATACATTACAAAATCGGGCCTAAACATGGGTAAACCCATGGGCCGACATCCCCATGCCAGTTACATAATCCCAAATCCCAAAAATCCCTAAAAGGGGGCTGAGATCCCACGATATAGACTTCATCTTTTGCTTCGCCTTCAACAACATGTCGAAGTCCCAAAAATAGGTCCAACATGACCAAGGATCCTCAAAACTTGGTCAAGGGCCAACAATATCTATCTTATATCATCTTATATAAAAATTCAACATGGTATCAGAGTAGGATTGGGCTTGAATCCCTCACGAGAGAGCCTAGGAAAATGAGAAAGATAGCTTACGTTTTGTGTGAATACTGCCTTCCTATTTTTTTGGGAGAACTTTTGGTATGAAACAAGTGATATGGTTCACAAGCAACACATCTATCTGTTGAGCTGGTTGCATGGGAAATATTGGGAGGATTCTAGGTCGTTGAGCTTGATCTATTGGAGCTCAAGCATTGAAACTGCATACAGTGTACATAGCCCTCATCCGTGAATCACAACTATTTCCCATGTCTTTTGACCACTGTACCCTCTTTATTTTTTTAATATTAGTTAGATAAGTGCCACTTGATCATCATTCCCTGAGGTTTGAATAATTTATGTTACGAGAAATAAGACTTGGGTACCATAAATTCTACAACACAACAGTGTACAAACATTGAAAAAAAAAATGACGTGTTTGCGTAATATCCAACTATATTGGCCAATTTTCGGCATCCTTTCATAGAGGATTCTGCTAAATTCGACAGCTGAAATTGCAAAAATTTTGCTTGTTAAATTATCAAAATTTTTATTTGGTAAATTCCAGTCAAGATAGTAGGAAATAGGGATATTTGGTTGTTTTATAGTCTACACGTCACATGAAAAGAACCTTCGGGTGGACATTGAATCTGTGCATGACATGGTCATAAACATACAATAATTTGAAACCATTAGTTTCATTCTCCACACTTCTTCTTGTTTTGATAGACGAGACTATGGATTGATACCAGTGCTCATGAGTGGAGAGCACAATGGGATTTTGAGATTTATCCATGTGAACAATTAATAGGAATAAAATAAAAAGTTAAGATCAGTAATCCACTATGGGATGAATCTCTTTGAGATGAGAAATGACATTTTTATTGGTTGGTGTTTAAAGACATGCATGGACAAATATACTACACAACTATTTGAATTTAAGTGTAAGTGCCAATCCATGGAATGGGTGTTGTTGGAATTCTAGATCAACATGAGTATTTGGTGAGGAGTGATTGAGATGGATATCAGAAGCAGTGACAAAACCTATGTAGTCAATATCACATGAAGCTCATGTCAATGTGTTGATGTGGTGGTTACCATGTAGTTGTGTGCTACTACGGTGCTTGTGTGTCATTAGACGATAGTTTTGTGATAATAGCAGTGGTTGTGTACCACTAGTGGTGATTGTGTATCACCGGAAAATAGTTTTTTACTACTATGTCTTCGCATAGTTACAGTTTATTGGATGGGATTGTAGTAGCTATGTGCTACTAGATGATTTCCATGGAAACTACCATACTTCTTGGAAGTAGTTTTGTGCTACTGTTTGATCACATCATAGTCATGGAAACTGAGATTGATGATTTGAGCTAGTAATGGAATTGTAGTAGTTGTGTGCTATTATTTGATTGCAGAGTAGTCACTGGAATACCAGAAGAAGACATTGTGAGATATACCTCCCTAGTTAAGAGGGAGTGTTGATGTTTGAGGAAACATCATGAGACATTCTTCCCGGAGGGTCTTGTGTGGACTAGTAGGGGGGAATGTAGACTTCATCTTGACATGCCTCAGATGGTAAAATTGAGGAAACAAGACATTGGTTTCATGAGGAAACATCTATATGTATTGGTGGACATTTGTTCCATGAGGAAACTTCTATGTGTCCTAGAGATGTTTGAGGAAAGGATCAAGAGGGAGTACACTGTTCTGTACAACCCTCAAAAGAATAGGATCGTAGAGAGGAATAATAGATCTATTGTTGATGCAATAAAGGCGATGATTCATGATCAACATTTACCTATGTTTCTATGGGAAAAGGAATCCATGAATGCAATGTATGTTCAGAACAAAATTCCTCATAAGACTTTGAGGAACATGAATCCCGAGTAGGCCTTCACTAGAGTGAAGCTTGAGGTTGGACACTTGAATATATTTGGGTGTCTAGTATACATTCATGTACCCAAGGAGAAAAGGAACAAGCTAGACCCTTAAGGAATAAATGATACATTTGTGGGGTACATTGAGTCTTCAAAGGTATACCAGATCTACATCCTTGTTCAGAGACAAATTGAGGTGAGGAGAGATGTTACCATTGAGGAGGAGGTAGAATTTAGGAGACCTAGAGGATATCACATGGATATTGATAGTGAAAGACAAGAATATATGGTTCCTTCTCCTCCTCACTATCCAATAATTCAAAGAGGATACAATTGAGCCTATTGATACAATTGATCCTGTTGATCCAATTGACCCCGTTGATCCTGTAGCTCTAGTTGATGTTCCCATATATATTGTAGTAGGTTGGAAGATACCTACATGGGATCATCAGAATCTGTAGGTGTTAGAAGGACATGCAACTCCTCATGGTACCTTTTCAGAGAGAAAGAGACCTCAGAGATATTCATGCTATGTTGTAGATATGAGCCACATCATTGATTCTGAGCCTTCATGTTATGAGGAGGCATCTAGTCAACCAGTATGGAGAGATTCCATGATGGAGGAGTGCTAGTCCATCATGAATAATTATGTGTGGGATATTGTTCCGATACCTGAGGGGAAGTCTGTAGTTACTTCCAAGTGGATCTATAAGATCAAACACACAACTGACGGGAGCATCGAGAAGAACAAAATGATATTTGCTGCTAGAGGATTCTCTCAGATGGAGGGAATATATTATGAGGAGACATTTTCTTCAGTTTCTTGATACACTTCTATCTAGAAAATTATTTCCCTTGCAACATCCATGGGTTGGAGACTACATCATATGGATGTGAAGACAACCTTTCTCAATGGAGAGATTGAGGAAGAAGTATGCATCGAGAAGCTAGATGGTTTCGTGATACATGAGAAGGATTCTCATGTGTGTAGGTTGAAGAAGGTCTTGTATGGAATCAAGAAATAACCTTGCGAGGATTGATGGAAAACTGATGAGTTTTGGCTTCAACAAAAGTGTTGTTGATCCCAACCTGTACTGCAAGACTGTTAATGGGGAGTCCATGATTTTAGTCCTCTACATTGATGATTTATTCCTCATCGTTACAGAGAAACTAATTGCTTAATGCAAGTATGCATTGGCCTCTGAGTTTAAGATGAAGAACCTTGATATGATGCACTACTTCTTGGGAATAGAGGTGTGGGAGAGAACTGATGAGATATTCCTAAGTCAGGGGAAGTACATAGTTGAGATATTGAATAATTTTGGGATGCTGAACTGTAAGCCCATGGCTACACCTATGGTGATGAATATGAAGAAACTAAGTGTGTATTCTTCTGATTTTGACGAGATTTATATGACCATGTACAAACAACTGATTGGGTCATTGATGTATCTAGTTAACACCAGACCATATATTTTCTATGAAGTTAGTTCACTTAGACAATTTATGAGTCAGCTGAGACAAACACATTGGATTTATGCAAAGCATGTGTTGAGATACCTACGAGGCACAATTGGACATGGTATGAGATATAATTCCAGTATTGACATGAGATTGCAAGGATATACTAACTCTGATTGGGAAAGGAGTGCAATGGATAGGAAGAGAACCTTTGGGTGTTTCTTCGCTTTGGGATCTTCCATGGTTTCCTGGTGTAGCATGAAACAAACTTCCGTGGATTTGAGTACCACAAAAGTAGAGTACATTACATTGAGTATGGAAGTGTGTGAAGAAGTGTGGCTTCACAAGCTCCTTGCAGATTTATTTGGACATGTGATGGATTCCATCGTTATTCATTGTGATAACCAAAGTTGTGTGAAGCTCTAAGAGAATCCAGTGTTTCATGAAAATTTGAAACACATTGAGATTAAGTACCATTACATATTAGACATGGTGCAGAGGAAGGAAGTATTGGTGCAATACCTTCCTACAGATGATCAGGTTGTTGATGTTCTTACCAAACCCCTTACCAGGAGGAATTTCAATTACTTCTGTGAAATAATTGGCATGGTAGAGAATGCCTTCCTCACTGAGAGGGAGTGTTGATGTTTTCATATTCCTGAGACATTATCCAGATCGTACTCCTCTGTAACTGAGTTGAGTTGATCTGTGAGGACACTTATCTAAGAGGGATAAATGGGTTTGGGCTTATAGCCCAATGTACCTTGTGGAGAGAACATGAGGACACTTCCCTTGTGGAGATAACATGAGGACACATCAAGGGAGTTGAATTTGATGTCACACACTATGGGGAGTTGACCCTAGTGTTTCTAGAGGGATTAGCCTCTAGAAATCCACATGGGAGTGCCATGTGTGATAGGCATTCTCCAAATCATACTCCTTTGTGAATGATTTGAGTTGATCTGTGAGGACACTTATCCGAGAGAGATAAGTGGGTTTGGGATTATAACCCAATGTCCCTTGTGGAGAGAGCACGAGGACATCTTAAGAGAGTTGACCTTGACACCACACACTATGGGGAGTTGACCCTAGTGTTTCTAGAGGGAGTAGCCTCTAGAAGTCCACATGGGAGTGCCATGTGTGACAAACCTTTTGCTACAATGTCCCGAGTAAGAATCGGATGGACCTTCTCCTATATTGGGGTGCATACCAAGGGAGATAGGATGCATTTATAAAAAATGTGTACTTATGGTAAATGGGCCTAGGCGTAGTCCTTCATTGAACATGACAAAAAATAATATGGACTCGAGGTGATTTCCATGTGTCAGTTAGCATCGAATTTAAATTCACTCATAGGGGTGTACCTATGGTGAACAACCCTGAAGTGGTATTTTTCCTAGTCATGGTGATTTGAAAATGAATAATAAAGACTCAAGATGCTATATGCTATCACATGTGGACCCAGAATGAGCCTGATCTTAAAGAGATTAAATTGGTTCAAAGGGAGATCCACAGGGGGGGTTTCCCCTCAATTCATGTGGGAGAAAGACATCTCCAAGGATTGATAGACAAGTGTCATGATTCTAGGGCGAAGTTTTTATACTTCAGAGACAAAAATGGCATGATGCAGAATGTCTCCCTTGTTGAGAGGGAGTGTTGATGTTTGAACAACATTGGGAAGAAATTCTCCTAGATTAATAATTAAATAATATATATAATCAATAATAATAATAAATAGTTACTTATTATCCAAGGGACAAATCCTTTCATGGAAGGTCACCAGATGTTCTCTATATATGGAATACTAATCATTATAATAATATATCTATCTTATATCATCTCATATAAAAATTAAACAAATTCTCTCCAACCGGAAGTCCCCATCAATGATGGGTAGTAAGAATTTTTTCACTAAACCTACAATTCATCACAATGGTTGGCCCACTGTTTCATTTCCACTTCCTCCACCACATCCATTGAACTATCATGCCTGACAAGTTAACCATGCCATTTCCCCTTTTCAATCTTCACATGCTAGTAAGAGATTAAATACTTCCATCTCTGAGCTTTCGATAATTAAAGGTAAAAAAATGGCTTATCACTCTAACTCCTCTAAAGAGTCTTCATAATCAATCACCTCTCATTCCCAACAGAGTGATGCACAATCTCTAGGTTTTAGTGAAATTCAACTTCAAGGGTCAAATTGTTGAAAGAGATAAATCAACAAATAATGCAGAAAAAACAACTAGTAGTGAGAAGAGGCAAATTGCCTCACACAACAAATATGGCTTTTGAATTTCATGTCAGATGAATGTAGAGGTTAATTTATGTTTTGAATTTTATTATTGGGACAACATGATATTACATTTTTGGACAACCCGCATATGTCTATTTATTTGATGGAAAAACTTTTTAACTATTGACAAATTTGTGAATGATTATGGGAGACACACGGGAACTTTAAATGCATGATATATGAGTTTTTAATTAGTGGAATATTTTATTATTTGGATAAATTGTGGAGCAACAAGGAGGTAATACAAACTTAAAATTATTTTAAAAGGAATTAGGAGTAGCCTCTAGAAATCCACATGGGAGTGCCATGTGTGATAGACCTTTTTCTACAATGTCCCGAGTAAGCATCCGACATACATTCTCCTAGATTGGGTTGTAGACCAAGGGAGATAGGATTCATTTGTCACAAAGGTGTACTTGTGGTAAATGGGCCTAGGCATAGTCCTTCATTGATCATGAAAAGGAATAATATGGACTCGAGGTGCTTTCCACGTGTCAGTTAGCATCACACTGACATTCACTCATAGGGGTGTACCTATGGTGAACGACCATGATGTGTTATTTTTCCTAGTCATGGTGATTTGACAAGGAATAATAAAGACTCAATATGATAGATGTTATCACATGTGGAACCATAATGAGCCTGATCTCAAAGAGAGTCAATTGGCTCAAAGGGAGAGCCACAGTTAGAGTTTTCCCTCGATTCAAGTGGGAGAAAGACATCTCCAAGGATTGATGGATAGGTGTCATGAGTCTAGGGAGAATTTTTTATACTTCAGAGACAAACTTGGCATGATGAAAAATGTCTCCCTCTTTGAGAGGGAGTGTTGATATTTGGACAACATCGGGAAGAAATTCTCCTAGATTAATAATTAAATAATATATATAATTAGTAATAATAATAATAATAAATAGTTATTTATTATCCAAGGGATGCATCCTTTCATGGATGTAACCATATGTTCTTTATATATGGAACACTAATCATTATAAAAATATATCTATCTTATATTATCTCATATAAAAATTAAACAAATTCTCTCCAACCGGAAGTCCCCATCAATTATGGGTGGAAAGAAATTGTTCACCAACCTGTAGTTCATCACAATGGTTGGCCCACTATTTCATTTCCACTTCCTCCACCACCTCCATTGAACCAACATGCCCGACAAGTTGACCATGTCATTTCCCCTGTTCAATCTTCACATGCCAATAAGAGATTAAAGACTGCCATCCATGAGCTTTCGACAATTAAAGGTAAAAAAATGGCTTATCACTCTAACTCCTCTAATTAAAGAGTCTTCAAAATAAATCACCTCTCATTCCCAATAGAGTGATGAACAGTCTCCAGGTTTTAATGGAATTCAACCTTAAGGGTCAAATTGTTGAAAGAGATAAATCAACAGATAACGCAGAAAAAACAACTAGTAGTGAGAAGAGGCAAATTGCCTCACATGACAAATATGGCTTTTGAATTTCATGTCAGATGAATGAAGAGGTTAATTTGTGTTTTGAATTTTATTATTGGGACAACATGATATTACATTTTTGGACAACCCACATATATTTGTTTATTTGATGGAATTTTTTTTTAATTATTGACAAATTTGTGAATGATTATGGGAGACACAAGGGAACTTTAAATGCATGATATATGAGTTTTTAATTGGTGGCATATTTTATTTGGATAAATTGCGGAGCGACAAGGAGGGAATCAAAACTTAAAAGTATTTTAAAAGGAATTAGGGGGTCCCACCTATTAATTATTATTCAATATACCTTTATTTATTATTTATTATTTTACTATTATTATTTGTCCCTAATTTGTGTTAAGTCAATTAAGACTTAGATAAAAAAAGGTAGTTGAAACTACCACAAATTCTTTTGAAAGAGATAAAATCTCATCACAAGGAGGGACAAAAGGAGGAGAGAAAATAAATAATTTTATGATATAAGGTATGCTCTTATATACTTTTGAGATTATCATTTTCATTCATTCTGAGTCATTTTGAGTGGTGCCCATCAGAGACCTCTAAATTTGACTTTGGTCCATACCCTCGCAAGGGTTTGAAAAGAGGATTATTATTGTAACTTGAAATGAAATCAATAAATAATTCACTTTGCTAGTTTTGTATCACTTGTGTATTTTTCTGATACTTTTTCAGATTGGTATTTCATTTGTTTATTTTTCTTAAACATCATACATATGCATTTTATATTTTGTTTTTTTTGCACAGATAATTATCATAAAAAAGAAGCATTGATTCCTTGTACTTATTTCTCGTTAATCAAATGATATTTTTGACTTAGGCTATAAACCTCGGGTGACAATCCCAATTATCTTACCTTAGCCAAGTTGTTGATATTTTACTTATGTAGCTAACATTTACAATTCTTATTTATTATTACAATAATTTAGCAAATTAACTGCATATATAAGATCACTAAAAGAGAGGCAATCACAGAAACAAGATAGACACAAAGATTATCCTCGGAAACCCCCTAGGGGAAGAAAACCCATCAAACTTCCTTAATACAAGAATAATATGATATGTTGAAGAGTAAAAGTGGAGGTAAATATTACCTAATAGGAGATAGGCATGTGCTATGGGATACGATAATTGCAAAGATTAATAAAATTTGGAATTATCTTGTTATAATGGATGAAGAAAATGACCTAGCAAAGCAAGTTGAGAAGGATATTGAAGTTTCTTTCCATGAGCTGAGAAATAGACCTCAAGTGGCTACTAGGATAATAAAAAATCTTAGTTCCAAATAAAAGGATGAATTATTTAAAAGTGGAATCAAGGACCGAACCAATATGGTTATGGAGGTTGAAAAGGTTTTCACCAAACGAAACCTTATTCAACAAGCTCAAACAAATTAACTCCTTTGCAAAGAAATGTTGAATGGTTCAATAATATTTACAAAAAAATGGTTGAAATGGGACTACCAGAATATTATTGTAAAAAGGGTTTACTATCTCTTCAAGATTATAAACAAATATTGATAAAATCTAGAGAGGATGTTGGTAAATTCAAAGGAGTTACATGAACGCTGAGAGGTCAATTAATTGTTGATTTATTAGATGATGAATTTTTCTTATTATGGCAGCTAATAAATTTATTCGTATCTCCTCCAACCTATGAGAGATATACTGAAGTTGACATTACCTATAAAATAATAATGTCCTTTAAATATCCATCTAAGAAGGATTGGGATTGAATCTTTCACTTACAATGACTTGGCAAATTGCCTACAACAAAATCAGGGATCGACACATCATGTTCTAGAATTTCCAAATTTTGTAATTATTTTGAAATTAGTTGGCATAACCACTTTTGGTTACAAATTATAAACTATAAAAATACTTTTGAATGTAATGTGGAGTGAATTTTTGGCTCAAATCATATTGAAGATTTTTCAATAAAGATTTTTATTTACAGAAAGAAAGAGATTCATCGATTTCATCTCATGAGTTTATGTGTTTCTTGTTCATGTTTTCATATGTCTCCATGAATCATTTTCTTCAAATCAATTTGCTAGTCTTATAAGTGTTGAAATTTGGTAAAACTTCCACTGCAGTAAGTTTTCAAAACAATTATTGAGGTTCAACCTTTCCTATGTTTTATTGTGAGTAAAATAAGACCTGCATTTTGATATTTTGTTTTTAATTTTTCAAGAAGTTTCATGACACATGAAAATTTCATGTTATTTATTCTATTGGAAAGGAAGTAATATTTATCTTTGTTGGATATATTACTTCATATTTCAATTTTTTTTTTATCTCAATTATGCTTTTCATACTATTGAAATTCAGAAAGAACTTTATGAATGAGATCAGACCTCTTTATATTTCTGGCAATGATTATTGAAATCCTATATTTAAAACTAGTAAATAAAGTTTTATAATCAATTGAAACATTTCTTTGAGATGCCTAGACATTGTTCTTTGAGCCTAGAAAAATCTCAGGAACAACAAGGTGAACAACATGTGAAAGTAATTAGAATATTACCAAGAGAATAACTTCCTCGGTAAGCTTTGGAAACTGTTGATTTGGTTCATATTTTAGGGGATATAAGGGTGGCATGAGAAAATTTTGTTCAGATAACTTCAAGGAAGAAGGAAAAGTTAAACCATGAAAGGATATAGGTGCCATAACACTGCCACAATTCTTCATATTGTATAAAAGAGTTCCTTGTTTTTTTCCTATCATAAAAGAAACTGTAGATGTTGAGGAAATAAAGCAACAAGGAGAAGAAAAGGACATTCAGATTTATGAAAGTAATCATGGAATATTTCTAGAAGTTGTTAAACAACTTAAAAATACTTATCATGTTGCTCCATAATGGTTCCAATATGCTCCCAAAATTTGTAACAATGGATTCTCTTGCCACATCATTTATTATACAAGTCTCATAATTGAAGTAATGACATTTTGTAAAAAACAAAATTCTTCCTTAATAGTTGCGATTGGAAATATTTTATTGATGATTTTTGAAATGTTGTCTTGTGAATATATTTTGTGATGTCTTATTCAAAAGAGACCAAGGAGTAAAGACACAAATTTTGTTTCACAAAATGTTTAATCACACCATCAAGGATTGTCCACCATTAAATGATCTATTTTAGAGTGGTTAGTGCACTATATTTAGCATATTTTGAGACCCTTTTCAAGCTTGTTGTCAATGTGTACACCAACACCTGGGTCCATCATTAAATACTATATTTTAGACATGTCAATGCAGTCGATACCCATAGAGATGGTACATAGGGGCACACATGTTTTATATATTTATGGATGTATTTTCCATGGGGAATTATCTTGTCCAACAAAACATAAATATCCTTTATAGTATCCCACTTCCTCCACTCCATCTTTCATAGCTGCTATAAATACAATTGAGTTTTTTTTTTCTGTGACAAGAGAATGCAAGCAAAGGAAAGCACTTAGATACATGCCAGAAGGGGACTAGGGATTTCAATATCTAAGCATGAGTTGATACATTATTAAAATAATGTATCCAAACAAATATGTTCATAAAACTTATTCAAATAGAGTGATCTACAATTAATCATCCTATGGAAAATTTGATTTAATAGTGTAGAGCTTGATTAATTCATATGAAAAAAATATGTGTTTATATTTATTATGAAATCAATAATGATCGTGTATTCAAATTGCAAATAACATAATGCCAAAAACACACTCACAATAAAGAACAAAAATACTACACTGGAGGAAGTGTGGTAAAAATCCAACAAGAATTATTTGATAAAATCTTTATTATTTCTTAGAAAATTACAATCTAGAGAGATACACTATGTTATTGAGGATTTGACTACTTTTTCTCCTCTATACCAAATTGCATATGGGATAGTTTTCATTTCCCACGAACATGCTTGTGTTTTGTCACTTTGTCCTTCACCTTGGAACAATCATCTTGGTTCCTAAAGTATTTCATTTAGTTATTTAATATTCCCATGCCAACCTCTCCAACCTGATTATTGTGGAAGGCTTGGCAAGAAGCCCCTTGACTTGAATATAAATGCCAACTCCTATTTTGTAGTTTTATTGATGTTTTTTCCATGGGGAATTCTCTTATCCAACAAACAATAAATATACTTTACAATGGCCCACTTCCTCTACTTAATATTTCATATCTTTTATAAATACAATTGCATTTATGTCCATGACAGTAGTATGCAAGCAAAGGAAAACACCTAGATACATGCTAGAAAAGGACCATGAATTTCAATCTCTGAGCGTGAGTTGAGAACTTATTGAAACAATGTTTCCTTGGATGAGGTCACATATTTGGGTTGTGTAGAAGACATATCTATCGATCATGGTATAGTACATATGGAACCCACACATGAATCTACACGTACATTAATTTACATAGTTTGTTGCATGGGAAACTTCAAAGAATATTGATATTTTTCATATGTCTGAGGTGCATTTGACAAGCAAATGTATTCAAATAGTGAACAATGAGATATGGCAGATTACATAGCAGTACCTAGACAAGAAAAATTTCCATCAATAGTGGTAACATAATACAAAGGAAACATACTATGCAATGCAAACAAAAGTACAAGGAATATTTACATATATTGATGTAATTTTGTTTTCCTAAATTTAATAGTATTGAACATTAACAATATTGGCATGCACAAATCAAGTGTGAAATTTCCACATTACGGCTAAAAAAAAATAAAAATTTAATGATTGCATACCTTTACCCTTAGTGATTCCACATCATACTTCAGTGCCCTATTATCAACATAAGCTTCATTGTATTTTTTGATTGATCTATGTAAAGTGTTGAAATAAAGAGGTGTTTTCTAGACTTAACTAGGCGACCTGTTAAGACATTATACCAAATATAACTCTTTAATAAAGAATAGAGGTAAGAAGATAAAAAATTTCATATGGACAAGAGGTACATAAACATGACTAGAAGTAGAATATGTTACTTGTATATCAAGATCATTCAAGTGTTTTTTTTCTTTTTTCTTTTCCTTGATCGCCTTGTTGACTTTCTATTTGACAGTTGTGGGTTACAAAGCATGGTGCAACTCGGTTTTGAGAAGAAGATAATTTGCTATAATTGGAGCCCATGATAAAATTGGACTTGATATGATATTAAATGGTTGGTTGGATGAGGAATATAATATTTTCCCTCATGATATATATTTAAAAAAAATGTCTTAAAGGTCAACATTTCCCTATTATTTATACTTTGAAACTAAGTATCTCATTTAGTTAGTGTTGTAGAATACTTTGCCAAAAAAATGAAATCCATGGTGATTAAAAAGTGGCAACATTAGATGTGCATGAACCTCTATGGTATAAACTAATTCTAATAATCACAATGTTGTGAAATCATAATAGATAAGAAAATTGAAACACATAAGAAGTTAAAAGGGTTGCACAGTAGGCCCATGGGCCTACTATGAATTCCATATAACATAATATATCAAACATGTTAATAGACTAAAATATTGAGAAATGCACACCCAATTTAGAGAAAAGATTCACAAAAAAGTTGCAGATAATAAAGCACCAAAATCTTAGACATACTTTGTAAGTGCCACCTTCGTCATAGTCTCTTACCTGATCTCCTCTACTTGCAGCTAGTTCATTTTCATATGTACCACTTTGATACTCATTTTTCATATTTTATGTTTTTGTTTGGTCAATATATTCATAAAATACCCATTTCTTACCCTTCCTTGGTCTTTTTTAACTCCATTTTGTACAAGAATTTGTACCTTTAGATTGTTCCCATGCTTTACATTTTTTCTGTGTATGTGCATCCATTATCCATTCTTCAATAGAGTCTTCACTAGTAGAGTCTATTGATTGAGGAAACCTTGATACTATGTTTCTATAAAGCCATTGAAACATTTGAACAAGTGGATTTGAAAGAGTTGAGCCACCTCCGTGTTAAGTATTTTTATGATATGCTACCCTTGCTTGCTTATGAGACTTCTCCATTCCTTGGGTATCCAAAATTCCTAAGCTACCATACTATCGTGAGAAATCTCATCCTAGGGACAGGTTGAGCTCTCCTTAGTTGGGTTTTATTCAACTAAGACATATAGAACAAATGGACACTAACATTCCTTGTTTCCACCTATTTACGCATGAAATAAGAGAGGAGGAGGAAGTGAATGAGGCACCTTTTTATGTCGGTTGTCCTCATTGCTCCTTGTCGTTTTGGGGTTGGATATAGTCCAACTCCAAATGTATTCTACCTACAAAGAGATATAACTATCCTCCTCTTCTACTACTTGTAATAAGTTAAATAAAAGCTATCATAACTAGATCACAATCATTCATACATAAACTGAAACAAGATAGAAGTAAGGAAATAAAACAAAGTTTATTGATGTGAGAAACAATGGAGATTAAAATCATGATGAGTTGCAAGAATTCCTATAAAATTCTCCTTTCCATCCCCTAAATATGAACTAACATGATACCCACTGAATTTTGAGATCAAAGTTTTGATATCTCTCAAACTGTCCTCTATCATGAACCCCCATCAACCTTGAGAGGCCTTGTTTATATAGGAGCTTAGGAGGTTTAACCAACATATGGAATCAAGGGAAGTTTGAGATATTTTATCGATGAGTTAGGATTGGTTACTCGAAGTGGAGGGACCCAAATCCATGATTCATCCTTTATTCATAACAACCCAAAGATCCTCGGAATTGTCCCACATAAAAAGGTGGGATTGGTTTTTAAACCACCCCAACAAGAGCGATTCTCCCTAAATGATTGTGATAGGGCATCAATGATGCTACCAGATGGTATATCTAGGGGTGACACTCCCTAAGTGTTACACATCAAAATTACTCATTACGGAAATGGCGTAGTGTCGTCGTTATCAATATTACAAGTGTCGCATTTTGGTCATAAGTGTCGCAAGTGTCAGAAAAATCATACTGCCATCTAGTTTATGTCATTCCTAAAACGACATCAGAAGGACACTTGAAACACCTCAAACAACTGATTTGGAAGAAGAGGAATGGGTTAACAAGGTTTATAAACCTTTTGCCACTAGAAAATCCACTCAAAAGACATTTTTGGAGAGGAGCGCTCCCCTATACACTAACAGGGAGCGTTGGTGCTCTGTGCACCCTTTTAGGGGAGCGCTATAGCACTTTGGTGCCCCTTTTGGGAGAGCGTTGCCTTTTCTGAGTGAGTTTTGACTTGTTGAGGAAAATTAGGAAGAGATCCCTTCAATCTCTGAAGGAAGTTGGATTTGAATCCTTGGTCAAGCCATGATCTTAGGGAAGATCCATAACTGAAGAAGGAGAATCCTCAACTTACCCCAAAGATATATCAAGTGGTTGGACCTCTCCAAGCCTATATAAGGAGGCCTTCTCATGGTGAAAGGGGATGGAAAGTATTGTGAAGCATCTAACTTATGAACTCATGAGAAATATGTCATTTGGAACATCAACATTCCGTGTGTGGACTGTTTAAGAAAGGGTTTGGACAAGGAGAACTCAATGAAGCTACTGCACTCACATCCATGGCTGTAAGTAACACTTTGTTCTCATTAATACAATCAATGCTCGGCCTATTTATTTCAAACTTGTACTTGTTCCATATAAGTTTGTCTGTAGTAGATGGATCTATGTTTTAGCTAATCTCAGTAGAGTAGGAAGTCTTTTGTACTTTTTTTTGCCTTGCAGGACCTACCAAGGAGCTCAATATTGAAGCTCATCCTGGACCTTGCAGGGACAAACAACGTTCATAAGGTACATATCTTCCTCCTTCTCTTTCATTCATCAACTTGATTAGATCTAAAAGGAAGTCAGTGTCCATGTTAAGCACTTTCTGTCTTAGAGTTAAGGTTCTATCTCTCAAGAGGAAATCTACCTATCCACAGGGAGATTTTCCTACAACACTAAGCCATGTAAGGGGGCATCAGTGCTCCAACTAAGCCAAATATTGAGGGTAAAAGTCATGTTTTCGGACTTCAAAATGGGTTTTTCTTCTCTTCAATGGATAGGGATGATGAAAAAGTGTTATTCCGTGGTGTCATAGTGATGAAACATACATTTGACACTTAGGAAAGTGTCATTTTGTAATTATGACACTCAACAATGAAACTATACATAAGTGCGACACTTAGTACGACACTAGTTAGTGTGCAAATTTTGTGTGTAAAATATTTCCCCCTAAAATGTGAGGTCAAAAGAATGTTGATAGCCGAAACATTTTATATGTGCGAGGGGTGTTGAAAAGGAGAACCAGATGGAAGCTGAAAAACAAACATCAAAGAGTATATATATGAATCATTCCAAGGTAGGCAGAATCATGATCGGTACAAAATGGACTTAAAGTATGGTCGTCGACCAATACACTATGGATCCATGAAAGCACTGACTGAGGATATGGCCACGAAACATAAAATGTGGATCCATACCTCCATTACTCGATTAGGTTGTAGCCACAATATTTTACAGAGTGGAGCTACAATATGAAAACAACATAGACAGAAACCAATACAAAGTGGATCTATGTGACAATGCACATAAATAAGATTGTTCTCCATCGCAACCTGGGTTAGGAACATAACACTGGTAGGTGCCAAAATAGTTCCTAGGTATTCATCCCAATCTTGAACCAATACGATTCTAACCATGTGAATAGATGTTTTTATGTCGAACATGGTAGAATCCACTTGATTAACGATCATTAATGTATATCGTTAACAATTGTGATGGAAATCACCAATGATGACAATGAATCCCAAGGTATCCTATTACATTCCAAAAAATGTGAATCAATGAATTGAAGTTGAAAAATCATGGAATCATTCGATCAGAGGCCAATGATGTAAACCTATTGTCAAAAGTGAGGAGGCCTAACATTGAGGCATGCAAGTCTCAAGGTACTAACTAATTTCTATGTCTAATTCCAAGATAATGTGTTGAATTTGACAGGAACAAACTTGTCGAAGGAGGGCCATGATGTATCCCCCACCATCGACATGAAACTGATTAGGATAGTTATCTAATATGGTGCAGAAAATGTGGACAGACTGACATGGGTATGAAAATGGATAATATTGCAGAGGTTGATTGAAGTTGATACTTCCCTTGAACATTTCATGGCATGCCAAGTGACTTGGAAGCATTGACTTGATGGGGAAAGGATCCAAACATAATGTGACGATCACCATGGTGTGATGAAAACCAAAGGTTCTCTTTGAAGTATTCAAAAGAGTATGATGATGTGTAGAGTGTGATGACAACCAAAGGTTATCTTTGAACAAGTCAAAAGAGTATGATGACACATGGAATTACAATGACTTAAAGACAAGAAGATTATACAAATGTAAGCAAGATGTATACATGTACCATGTTCAAGGGTGACTAAAAAAAACTGTCATAATGTTTCAAAAACTTGACCCACTTCCCAAATTCCCCCCTGCTCCCATCCATATAGATGAGTACCACTTTGTATTTTAATGAGCTTGAGGAGGACAAAAAATGCTTGGTATAACTCACCTTCGGTAAGTTCCTCTTCACATGTTTAACGAACTAGAAAAAGTAAGGGTTTGGTCCATGATGGGTCCTTCAATGTATATTTTTACGAGTCCAGAGAAGGTAAACTTGATGTTTTTTCATTTTTAGGGAGTTTGAAAAGAACTTAAAGGAAACTCCAAAGTTGATTTTTTTTCGTAAATTCTAGTCCCTCGAGCCCAAAAAAGTATAAAATGATTCGAGAGAGAACCCTTCTAACCAAAGTGGTTAGAGTATTCCTTTTTTTTAGTTAGTCTAACGAGACCGAAAAAGGGTTAAACTATCACTCGATAAACAACCTTTCAAATCCTTTAACGAGCATTAAAGGAGTCAATATCACTTGAAAATATTTTCATGTTGACATATTTTGAAAAGATCTTAAAGGAGACACCAAAGAGTTCCTTTTTCATATAACTTTTATGAGTCCAAAAAAGTGATAAAAATATACTCGATAACCCATTCTCATGTATTTGTGAGCACAAGAAACAACAAAGACTAAGCTTAGTAACCTATTCTCATGTATTTGTGAGCACAATAAATAACAAAGACTAATATCAATACTTTTCCCCCAGCTTGAAAAATTGGTGGCTTAACTCAAGCATGATGTCCAGAGGCTGGAGACATGCCCCCAAGATTCATTTTGTATGTTGAATCTAATGTTGTCACCAATTTATGTACCCGATTAGACTCCTGGTTACTAACATGTAAATTTTCACCAGAGGAAGAAAGAGGATCAACTAACATAGGAGGATGGAATGAAGGTTTAGTTATGAGATCTAGTGAAATATTTGACTCAACATTTACGAGATATATAAAAATACTTGAATTGATCTTTACAAGTCTAGGGAAAGACTCTACTTGATCGAAGGGGGATCTGTTTCATTTTTTAATGATCTCGACTCAGAAAAAGGAACTATACCCACATACCTATGATTCATTTTTTAATGAGATTGACACAAAAATGGGAAATTTGCTCGCATTTGGTTTCATTTTTTCACAAGATTGAAAGAAAGAAAAACTATGCTTGGGGTAGGTTTCATTTTTACACAATATTGAAACAAATAAAAACTATGCTTGTGGGTACCTATTTCATTTTTGAACAAGCTTGACACAGAAACGAGAACTATGCTTGTGGTTGGTTTCATTTTTTAACGAGCTTAAAACTAGAAAATAAAGTGTACTCATGGCTCTGGGGTCAATCCCCTGAACTTTGTTTCATTTTTTAATGAGGTTAACACAAAAATGGGAACTATGCTTGCAACCTCTAGGTTTGATCCCCAGACCTCTGTTTCATTTTTTAATAAGCTTTCCACAGAGAAAAAAACCATGCTCGCAGATTCTTCTTGATCATGGCTTCCAAGAGGACAATGCTCTGGGAGGAATACACGTCAAGTGACATACCTCTATCATGGCTTCCAAGATATCTTCGTTGGATGAAAGAATAATGCTATGGAAGGAATACATGTCGAGGGATGCAATAGGGGTAGGGATATTAGGCTCTAATATCCCTATCGAAGAGATCACCATGTCAACTACCAGATCTAAGTAAAAAGAAGTCGAGCATACAATGAGAGGATCATTCTCATTTGTATTTGAAATCATGGGACATGTTGCCACATAATTAACCTGTGGTGGGGTGGATACTACTTTCATGTAAGGAACTCTTAGGGAATTCAAAATTTTGGTCATCATATGAGGGATAATGAACGAAAGTTGGCCAATAGTCACGATGTTTCCATTATGAGGAAAAAACATCTCTCAAAATAATGTGGACATGATAGCTTCCATGGCATGGTGCTAGAGGGGAAAATCCCCCTATTACTATACCAGGGTCAAAGTATAGGCAGAGCTATTATCTCCCTTAAAAGACAATATAATTCCTAAACTACCCCAAACACTCTAAATAGATGAACATAAAGAGATAGGAAAGCAGGTTAGAAGTAGTACCTTTGGTCCAACATTTGATGTAGACCACTTCCATCTTTGTAGCTCCCAAGCTGCAAGTCTCCTCCTGAAGATGACTTGCAAGAACACTTAGGAAAACAATGATACAAATATTCTATCTCTACTCATCAATATTAGGGTTAGATATAAACCATTATGCATAAATCAAATGAAAAACATAAAGATATCATTTAGGACAGGAAAAAGACTTCATTGATTTTGAATCTAGACTTGAATGGACTCATGGGATTACCAACTCATGAAAGTCAAGAGAAAAACCGCAGAATGTTCGAATCGAGTTGGATAAAACTTCCCTTGGAAAAAAGCATGACAGATGATCAGACTCAGGCAACGTAATATTGACATAAGTCAGTGATGTAAGAGGCACCGCAAACTCTCCATATTTTTGGAAGAGTAACCAAATGGAGGAGGACACAACTCTATGTCGCGAGAACAACTTCTTAAGGTCATACTAGATCCAAATTCTTGGTGAATAAACATAAGGATGTGCTTTGTCCAAGGGAGATTATCTTGCTGCCGAAAAAATAAT
>ML790277.1:57324-76479 GCA_009831015.1 Picea engelmannii | reverse complement strand
GTGTCATTTTTGTTGACACTCATCGCGAGAGGCAGAAGTGGTCCATTTCAAAGTCTGAAAATACACAAGTATATCTCCATACTAGGGGTCTGAAGATACAATTGGAAAAATATATCCATTTATAGGTGACTCTTAGGGAACAATATCACTAGACTTGACCGATATTTTTGAAATTAGTTCGAGAAAGACCAATGAATTTTTTGATTTTTTAGAGACAAAATCAAAGTCAAACTATTGTAGGATAACTATCCATCTACTGATCTTTCCGCCAATGACCCATCGCATTAACACATATTGGAAAGGGATGACGACAACAGTGACAATGGTCTTGCGAAGTAATATATAGTGACGAAACCATTGGACATCGTAGAAAGTTTCCAAAGCAAGTTTATCAACATGAGAGTAGTTGAGTTTTGGTCCAACTAGGGATTGACTAAGATAATAGATAATGTGCTCTTTGAGCATGTCATCCTCCTGGACCAAGACCATGCTAATGGTCGACTCTGCAGCAACCAAATACAACAACAAATATTTTTTATAATCAAGAGGTTGGAGCAGAGGGGAAGACGTCAGGGCACATTTCAACGCTTCAAAGGAGCATTGAGCTGCTTCATATCAACATAATGGAACCCATTTTTCAAAAGACGCATGAACCCTTTAGTGATTTTGGCATAATTAGCGAAAAAACGTCGAAGAAAAATTTCTTTCCCCTGTAAGCTCTGAAGTTGAGGTATTGTGTGCGAGGGAGGAAATTGAACTATCGCCTCAACATTAAGAGGATCAACCATGATCCATTTTTTTGACACGATGAAACCTAATAAATGACCCAATGTCACGCAAAAACTTCACTCGTTTGGATTCAAGAGAATCTGATAGTAGTGACACCGCTCAAATATCAGTCATAAATGGGCGGGATGATTAGATCCTTGCGAGAACGTGATGCTAGATCATCTAGGTATTCCTCACCTACATGTTTGAGGTCATGAAAAGAGAAGGACATGGCCCGTTTAAAGGTAGTTCCAACATTCTTCAGGACAAAAGGAATCTTTCGATACTCGAAGGTACCCCAAGGAAAAATAAAAGTTGTTTTATGTTGGTACTCATGTTTGATTTGAATTTGATTATATCCCAAAAAATCGTCCATGAAAGAAAAGACTTCACAACCCGCACACTCATCGACGATATGATCAATAAATGGGGTTGGAAAATTGTCTTTCAGGCAAGCTTTGTTCAAATCACAGAAATCCATACAAACATGAATCGTGCATTGTTTATTTTTGACAAAAATTAGGTTTGATACCCATTCCTTCAATTGTACGGGGTAGATGAAACCAACTTTGAGAAATTTCTCTAATTCATCCTTAATCACCACTACTTTTCGAGGATTGACCAAGCGAAGCTTCTGTCGGACTGATTTGACATCAAGATAATTCATGATTTTGTGTTTAACAATTCGTGGATCAATTCTCGGCATCTCCTCATAAGACCATGAAAACACGTTGCAGAACTCCTTAAACAACTCAGTGTAAATTTCAATCTCTTCGGGGGAGAAATTTTCTACAACAAAGACATTCTCCATGATGCCAGGGGTTCTGGAAATATCGATAGGAATCGTTGCAGCAACACTTTCCATGTTTCCCTCGGTGTATACTTCATTTTTATTCAGAGGGTTAATAGGACAAGGGATATCTCCATTCATGGTAAAAACAAACTCACATGCCTCTATTCTCCTAAGCTCAGGAAGAAAATAAGATCTATGATGCAGATCATCCCAAGGTATATCGGGACCAGTCATTGCCTCCATAATTTCCTCATCAAAAGGAAAGACTAATTCTAAAGGGTCCTGAGAGGTGAGAGAGTCCTAAGCCCAAATAGGATCGAGAACTGGATCTAAATCTTGTGGGGGAGTCAGATCATGGTTGGATGAGGCTTGGTGGACAACAATGTACGCAACCTCAACCATGGATAAGGGAATGACCATGCCAATGTGCTCTATCCTTTCCATCGAATCTGATGGGGAAGGTAAAGTCCATGGGTCGTGAAAGTAACTCATTTTAAAAGATGACACTTGAAACATTACAGCTCTTGGCTAGTCATGAACAACTAAAATAAACCTTACATCATTGGAAGGTGACGGATAATCAAAAGTTCCCATCAACGACAGAAACAATATGACACCTAATTTGATAGTGCCAGGTTGCAATTTATCAATCATCAAGACTATGGAATTCCTTGATTAAGGGTCAGGATTAGAGAAGGAAAATTGGTCGATGGTTATAATTCATCCTTCGTATAGAAAACATAAGACCCGAAAAACAATGGCTACAACCGCATGCATTTCATAAGTCCAACTCCATCCTAATAGAATATTGTAGTCAAGAGGTGCATCGGGAAAGAAGGAATTATACAGTGTGGTCTGAACGATCGACCGCCAAAATCCGTAAGCAGCGTAGGCGATGGAGACAACTCAGGTTGGCCAATGGCCTTCCAACATGCCAACTACATCATGCAAGTCGAGGCACCCTTATCAACCACTGTACATAAAATTTTCTGTGTTAATAATTTCGTGGTGTATGCCACTACTATCTTAAAGGTGACATGGTGAGGAAGACGAGGTTTAAGGTCAGTTGGATAAAAAATGATCATTCATAAGCTACTAGTTTATGTCACTCACAAGGAATACAACATAGCTTTTCTCTGTGAGGGACAACTCTGGAGAACTTCCAGAGCATACATTGCACAAGGGGTATGTGTCAGATCCTCCACGAAGGAGTAGTTCTGATAGACCCTTATGTTTGGGTTATGGGAAGCCTTCTTAAACACACCTTTAGGGATGCGAGTCATTGTCTCATCCATTGTCTTCTCAATTTTAAGAGGATTCAATGAGTTGGAGGCCTCCTTTCTCTTCTCGACAGATTCCGACGTTCTGTACTCATGAGTCCCAATTAATAAATGAGCATCAATGTTCATCATGTAAATGTTCCTGGCCAGGTTTTTAGGAGTAAGCGTGGGGGGCACCTGACTACCCCCAGACATGCTCATGGATGTAGATGCATGAGCCATATTTTTCCCTTGTGGAAAATGGTTTGTAAACACAACAGGTTGTCATTGTGCTAGTATATTATGGGCTTCTGCAAGACAAGGGCATAGGTGAGTTAAGTGGTTGTCCGTGCAAAGCTTACATAGATACTTCACCTTCCTCTTCCCAGTTTTTCTCTTGCCAACATTGTTAGAATTTTTTTTATCCCCTTTACCCTTCTTTTTTTTCTATTTCTTCTTTCCCTCAGTCTGTTGGTTGGCCTTGGGAGTTGTCGATTGCACACTATGTACATCCGACATCTATATTGTGGGGGAAACTGAACTAGGAGTCTGACTGGCCACAACCTGTTGAATCGATAATTGTTGTAACTGATTCGACAACAAATCCATGGAATTTATTTGTGTTGATCCCACTATGCAATCAATGTGGGGCCCATAATTTTGTTTGGACTTATCAAGAGTTGACCGTGGCACATCGGGTAAGATATCATAATGCATGCCAGATTGGGAGTAAATCAGTTCTAGTTGCTAGGCTCTCATAGTAGCCTATTCCTCATAAAACACCCTAGATGTTGTTATGCCTTTGGACACAAAAGGAACCAAAGACTTCAAGAACCACTTAATAAATAATGCGGGAGGGACCTTTACCTTAATCAAGCTCTTTCTTCACCGCCACTCTTAGATATTATCCAAGATATGGTCAACCTTAGTTTGCTTGAAGTTGTCCAACAACTTGGTGCTGACATCATATCTCACTAGCAACTGGAAATGGTTCAGAAAAAACCATAGTCAGGTCATTAAAGTAAGATTACTTTGAGTTGTTGAGCTTGATATACCACTTCGCTCCAGCCCCTATAAAAGTTTGTTGAAAAAGGTGCAATTGAACTGAGTCATATTTCAAAGAGTTCGATGAACACCACAATCGAAAGGAGTCACGTGATAACCCAGATCTTAAACAAGCTTGCCCTTGAATTTTAGAATGTCAGAAGGAAACTTAGTCAACATGGGAGGCTAACACAGATCGTGACAGATCAAGTCATTTAATAATCTTGCCAAGTTTGGAAAATTCAGGGTTGCCAGAAAGGGCAGTTTTGGTTGCAGAGTATTTACATGAAAAGAGGTACCTGGACTTTGACTGGCACCAGGTTTCTAGGAAAAGTTGAACTACTGGCCAAGTTTTTGCTAGAAACTGTGGCCCTGACTAGAAAAAGGAAATTGCATATGTTGTTGCATCATCAACTTAATTCCAAAGTTAGATGACATATCTTGTGCAGGGATTTCTCCATGTGCAACATTCCAAGGACCTTGGTTGTGGATCACCCCAACCGATCCTCCTAGCATAGGTAATGAAACTTTCCTGGGGTTCCAATGAGTATGGAAAGGATTAATCCCAACTGACATCCCCTTTGAGGGAAACAATCCCTACCAAGGATTCCAAAGACCTTGTGTGGAGTATACTCTTGTCGTCACTCCCTGTGAAGGAATAGTACTTTTCATAGGGTTCTGTTGACCAAAGCTGAGGTTTCCCCTAGTCGAGAAGGAAAACTAAGAAAATACTTTATTTCCAAATGCACCAAACAAAGAGAATGACATTGATCCCACCGACGTCGTGTAGGATGAAGGTCCCAAAATGCCCCCACTAAACAAACTATAATTAGTATTAGGCTTGATTGGCTACTTAAACGCACCACTAAGCGAAGGGGACGGAGGAGGTATATGACCCCCACCATAAGGAATAGCATTGAAAGGGGTAGTAGTGGCCGCTATTGATACTTGCAAGGCAACATTAGAGTTTCGTGCCCCCAGACCCATGGTCTATAAAGTAGACTAAGTAAGCACTGAATTCAATTCAAATTCAGGCATCCCATATGAGAAGGGAGTGCTTGCCACATTTTGAGTGAAAGAAACAATGGTCAAATTCATGAAAGGAACCGATTCACTGCCCAAATTCATGGGTGTCATTGTAGTTGTGGTCTTGACAGGAAGAGGTGGGGGAGGATGTGCAATGCCCCCTTCAGCGATAGCCATAATGGGAGTACAAGGACTCCCTATTGAAGTAGCAACGTTTTCTTCCATCATCGCTCATTGAATGAGATGGTGTTCATGAGAAGTCACCTCTTGGGGGAATATCTCAATTAAAAGCGATGTTGATAAGTCGGTGATCAGAGGTTTTCTGGCCTGAAACCTTCGATCTCTAGGTCAGAAACGATGGATTCCTTCGAGGCTAGAAATTATTCTCTCGAAGATAGCTTGGGCATAGTTTCTTGTGGCCCAATCACTTCGAACGATCCTTCTTGATCAAGTCTTCACCTCAACGATGGTGGAGGTGGCTCCAAACTAACCAACGACAGGCCCTGAAGCCTTTGTGACCGACATAGCTGTTGATATTCCTCTTTGTGAAATGACCAACTAACAAAGTAAGGTTTGACTAGCATGGAACAAAGAGCACACACTAAAATTTCCTAAAGATAAATCAAGTAGTCTACTAACTAGTCGGAAGGACAATTATGCCAATCGACACTAGAGAAACTAACCGGTGCAAGTGCAACTTGAACACTGAAGCACTCTCTGGGTATAATCTGTGAATCGTGATCCAATGTTTTCCCTAGGTACCATGGTATACCCCCATAGTCACATGTGTAAGTCTATAAAAAATAGGCAACTAAGTTTCCAGCTTGCAGTTAGCCACCAAGAGGGTACAATTGACAATCGGGTTGATCGTAATGAGAAGGATAACAAGTCTGAAGCCCTTCAAGGGTGCATAAATAAATTGTTACGTAAGACAACTGAGGATCTCGAGTGGATTCGAGGTCCACGAGGCTCCGTAGGAAAATGAGATCAATATTGTTCCTAAGAAATACCCTCAATATACAATCCCCGCTAAGTTTGGTCTGGATTTGGAGGGGTTATCTCTTCTACCTTTCCTCACACGACCTCGTGTTTATCCCCTGTGCTATAGGGGGGTCCTCGCTAACTCTTACGACCCTGGAATTTAGACACTCGTTATCACAGACTCCAATGTTTGTTTTAAATGGCCTTGAAGAGTTTACTCTTCACACCTATTTCATGTCCCTAAAATCCTAAACTAGTCGGTGAACCCTACAAATAGAAAGTCTAATATATTTTAAGTTAAGCGTTAATTTTAAGGATTGATTTATGAAAAGGATGTGATCATGCAACTAATGGTGTTTGGAAGAGATGAAAAATGAAGAAAAATTTAGAGAATTTAAAAGCAAAAAATATACTTCAAATTTAATGCAAAAGATTGTAAAACTCTTCGTAAATATCATCTTTTCAAATTAATGTTTCAAGATCTTATAATTGAAAGTTTCCTAAAAGTGCTTTCGTTTGACTAAGCAAAACTACTTATATTTCAAGAAATCATGAAATAACTTTGAAACTAAAACTCTTTTATTTTGCAAACAAACAACTTAGGCTACGTTACCAAACTAAATGCAAGAAAAAATTCTTTTAGATTTTTTGAACTGCTTTAACAAGAAAAACCAAAGTAATTTTTTTTTTTTGGTTTTTCAAAGCAAGAAAGAGGAAAAATAGAAAACATAAACCAAGATTGATAGAGACTCTAAGTTGACTACGTAAACACAGGGATTCAAAAGGAAACCAAAGGAGGATCTAAAACTTGAAAGTTCACTCTAAACCTCTAGGGAAAACAAAAGAAAACCAAGAAAACAGGTTGAAAACAAATCTTTAACCCAAGCTAAGGAAAAAAACAGAGACTATGTAATGTCCAAGAAATCCCTGGGAAGCCTAAAATTTCATCAGGAAAGAGAAAGAACTTTCTTTTTAAAGACACAGAGACACAGGCTATTGCATCAATAGCCTGCATATGTACATGGGTTGTTTACTATGCAGACTGTGTATGTACACAGGATGAGCCAAAGCAGAGCGTGCATACCTCTACGATTTTTCAAAAAAGAAAAATACTAGGTAGATTGACTGGGCAGGTAAAACTCGTAGGCACCTTGCAAGTGACCAAAGAACCTTAAAATACTCAGTGAACTTGATAAAAACTCAAAAGGAAATAAATAAGCCAATTAAAACCCAAAAACCTCCCTCTAAAACCCTAGAGAGACTCCCCAGTGGAGTCACAAATTCTACTAGTGGGGAAAATCCCTCTATTAATATACCAGGTTCAAAGTATAGGCAGAGCTATGATCTCCCTTAAAATACAATCTAATTCCTAAACTACCCCAAACACTCTAAATATATGAACATAAGAGATAGGAAAGTAGGTCAAAAGTAGTACCTTTGGTCCAACGTTCGATGTAGACCACCTCCATCTTTGTAGCTCCTAGGCTGCAGGTCTCCTCCCAAAGCTAAGATGCAAGAAAATTTAGGAAAATAACGCTACAAATATTCTATCTCTACTCATCAATATTAGGGTTAGATATAAACCATTATGCATAAATAAAATGAAAAACATAAAGATATCATTTGGGACAGGAAAAAGATTATTTTATTCAAATCCAAAGATCGAAAATTACAACCTTTGTAGGTCGATGCTCTGCTAACCTGGTCTGGGGTCCTCTTAATGTTTCTCCAAGTGCACTATCCCAATGATTTCTCTCACAATCATCTGAGAAATTTAGGGGAAGAGACGTGATTTTATAGGAGAAAAGGCTAGAGAGGGAATGCTGAGGAAAAAACTTAGAAGGGGTTGCAAATACTTGGGCAAGGAGGGAAAAGGGATTTGGGCAGAGTTTCATTGTTCTAATGCTTGATGTGGAAATGGGACCCCAATACCTCCTTTTATATGAAAAAATTATAGTTATTTGGTTTGGGGATGGGCTATAATGGGTGAATTGGGTGGGAAACCCTCAATATCCCATAAACTCTACGAAATTCCTTACGACTTTTTATTTTTTGAAAATTTTGGAGGTAAAAACGGGATGTTTAGTATGAATATAGAATATGTATGCGGTATTTCTATCATGCAACAAGCGTATGTACACGGGAAATAGTGCAATAGGGTGCATAAATGCTCCAAAAAATAGTTTTTTAAAGAGAGTTCCTCAACAATGATTTGGAAAATTATGCAAGTAGAAAGGCCAACGCCATGTATGCATAGGTAGATCATTTTAGGGTTATAACACATAGAAATAGTCACATCAGAGGATTAAATTAAATTCCAAGAGACCTTGGACTACCATAATGTATATATAAACAATTTTCCCTCCTAAGGTAATATGTGGTTGAGGAATGATTCCTAAAGGTTCATTGGCTATCTTGGTAAAAGCCAAAAAATGTTTATTAGCAAGCACACGCTGAGGGGAACCCAAAGATTTCCAAGAAGTTGAGAATAAAATACTAACATAAGAACCTTTGTCTATAAGAGTTTGATGCACATCCCTACCAGAAACTTGCAAAAATATTTGGAAAGGTATATCGGAAGGAAGACAAGGTCCCATTATTGTACTCCAATCAAAGGAAATAACCTCAGTACTTGGATGGGGTTTCATTGGAACGAGGAAAATTCCCCCTTGTCTGCAATCATCTAAAGTGACAAGATAAATCTATTGCGAAAAATATCACTCTGGAGACAGGTTGACCTCCCCTTAGTTGGGTTTTCTTCAACTAAGACAACTAGAACAAATGGGCACTAACATTTCTAGTTTCCACCTATTTACACATGAAATAAGAGAGAAGGGGGAAGATAATAAGACACCTTTTTATGTCAGTTGTCCTCGCTGCTCCTTATCATTCCGGGGTTGGATCTAGTCCAACTCCAAACATAGTCTAGTTGCAAAGAGATAGAACTATCATCCTCTTTTACTACTTGTAACAAGTTCAATAAAAGTTATCATAACTATATCATAATCATTCATACATAAACTGAAACAAGACAAAAGTAAGGAAATAGGCCAATTTTATTGATATGAGAAACAATGGAGCTTACAATCATAATGTGTTTCAATCCTTCCTCCATGCTTCTCCTTTCCATCCCCTAAATATGCACTTCCAGGATACCTTCTGAAGTCTGAGATCAAAGGTTTGATATCTCTCAAATTGTCTTGTATCATGAAACCCCATCAACCTTGAGAGGCCTTGTTTATATAGGAACTTGGGAGGTTTAACCAACATAGGGAATCAAGGGAAGGTTGATATCTTTCCTCCATGAGTTCAGATTTATTACCCAAAGTGGAGGGAATCGAATCCATGACTCATCCTTTATTCATAACAAACCAAAGATCCTCATAACTGTCCCACAAAAAAGGTGGGGTTGGTTAAAACCACCCCAAAAGGAGTGATGCTCCCTAAATGATTATGATAGGGTGTCAGTGCTACTCCCAAATGGTATATCTAGGGGAATCACCCAAGCGGTGATGATCCCTAATCCATGTAAGGGGGGCATCAATGCTCCAACTAAGCCAAAAATTGAGGGTAAAAGTCATGTTTTCAACCTTTGAAATGGGGTTTTCTTCTATTCAATGGTTAGGGATGATGAAAAAGTGTTATTCCATGGTTTCAGAGTGATGAAACATAAATGTGACACTTAGGAAAGTGTTGTTTTGGAATTAAAACACTCATCAACACAACTTTACATAAGTGCGACACTTAATGAAATAGTGACATAAGTGAAACACTTAGTACGACACTAGGCAATGTGAAAATTTTGCATGTAACACATACCTCTTAACAAACCATGGTCCATGAGCATAAATTATGTGCTACCAAAAAAATAACATTAACAATAAATTTGGTAATCATAAAATGACGCAATAAAAAGTCTTGAACATGGTGCACAAAGAAGTATTGAGCATGAAGCCTACCTTGTAATGTGTGCTCTCATTTTATCTCCATGCCCTAATCATTTCTTTTGTAAAATGTGTAACTTATTTAGTGATCTTAATGCAGGTCTACCATTATTAATCATATCATCCTCTACATCAATAAGATCCTTATAAATTTCCCACTGGCCTTTTCTTGATGGTTTGACATCTGCAATAAAGTGTCGTGCTTTAACCCCACCCATGGATGGTTTAGAAGGAACATTACCTCGGTCCCATGAAAATTTTTCATCTTTGAAATTTTTTACATTACATCCATGTAAACCAACATTAGAAAGAACCTTTTCCGATTGCTTCAATTGACTTTTGAGAAGTTTCTTGTGGCCTCTTATTCCAAGAAAATAGAATATAAAGATACGTTAATTTATTAAAAAAATATTAGAAATGCATGGAGTGTACATATATGTACTCTTGTAAGTGGTATAGGTAGTATGAGATCCATATTTTTATCCATCTCATCTTGATTTGGAATGATGTCTTGTTGACAACTCATAATCCCATTTGACCACCCACCACCTGGTAATTTTCTTTTCTTCCTTGTGTGCATACAATAAATGCAACTATATTTTTTATTAGCAACATGTCCAACATTGTACATGCACTTCAATGTTTTTAAATCAACTACTATATGACATTTAATTTCATATGAACCATAACCATCAACATCGAGTTTTTCTCCCATTTTGTGTGAGGAAATTGTTTTGGGTATGGAAGTTTGATGAAAAATCCATTTTAATGTTTCATGAGACTCCTTAGAAATGTGAAACAATCCCAACCACCATATGTGATTATTATATTGGAAAGAGAAATAGTTTCCATCAGTTACCTCAATATTAGGATCCATAGCCCCGTTCATTAATGTGACTGGAACTCTTTCATATTTCTTATTATTAATGAGTTCCATATCATCCAATTTTATGACAAAAACCAATTTTCCATGTGTTTCATTCATGTAAATATCACAAAATATCACCATAGCTAACAAGGTTTTCTCTATATCCAACCATATATTGTTCTTTGAATTTAATATAACGATTTCATTTGGAATTTTTTTCTTTCCATCCCAGACTTGTTTTATCTCCTTCCTTGCTTATATATGATACATGTTACCCACGAGGTCAACAATTTTTCTATTACTTCTTGCATGAACATTTTTTATATGAAAAGGATGAGGAATGAAAAATTTATTGATTCCTACATTTACCATTACTTATCGTAAGCACTTAAAGAGTGTTTCATAACCTTGTCTATCGATCCCAGTATCATCACAAGCACTTTGGAATTTCTCTACATTCATGCCTTCTATTATTTGATTTATCACTTGATCAACCATGGATTTTATATGGAACTAAAACAAGGTTGTAGAATCATAGAGATTATATCCTCTTTGTTGAAAATGGACTTCATTATATGAGAAAAGTTTTCATCGTCTTGGATCTCCTTTATCTTGTTTGGATTCATAAGAGATTTTATAGAATGTACTCTTTTTTTCATAGCACCCATTGATGATACCAAAGAATAAATGCTAGCCATACTTTAAACCCTATTTCTTCCTCCAAATGGTGTTTTCTTGATAGTTTTCAAACTCTTGGTTAAAAGAGAAACCCTATATTTTAGATTGCCAACCTGTTTACTGAGACATTATTTGTCTTCGACAAGTCTTTTATTTTCTTCTTGTTCAAAACATTTTTATTTTGCAAAAATATGGTTTGTTGTAGATTCATATTCTCATTTTTGTAACCAAAACCATGTTCTAAATTTGATTAATTGATCCAGATTATTTTTAGAAAGAAATGAACGCAGAGATATTGCAATGAAATACACATAAAATTTTCCAAAAACAGAAAAAAAAACAATACACGATTTCTATTAATGAAAGAAATGTACAAAGACTTTAAAAATACAGAGTGCAAGACTCGCTAGAATGGTGGCATATTTATCTCTGAGAAGACATGTGACAACTACACTCATTCGTAAGAATATGATTAAAATGAGTCTCTGAAGGCCTTTTTATGATAAATATGAATGTTAAAACCCTAGACATCCAAAAACCTAATCCTAGGAGATGAAGCGCCAAAACGTCATGTGGGCCCCGTTGGGGCAAGTTAGTACATTAACTTCCTGAGGTCGCAACGTTTTCATACTATATCAGTTTTAGGCGTGTGATAGCCCATTAGAAAGGTGTTTTTGAGAACTACACATTATGCCATCAAACTTTGTCTTCATCTACAGTTTGAATGTGGCAAGCCAAGAAAACATTGTTTAGAGCCCAAAAATAGCCCTGGAAGTAAAAAAAGATGTACTAACATGAAAAATTCCAAAATAAGCTAGTTGGAATAGGTGGGAAGCCCCCAATATCCACCTAGATGTTGTGTAGGGATTCAGGACAACCTCGTAAGTTAAGAACCCACAATTAAAAAGAATTGTCCCCATTACAGAGAAATGTGTTGAACTGAAAACTATCAAGATGAGCCAATTGGAATTTGAAACAGGTGGGTGGCCACCAATATCCACCTAGATCAATCCTCCCCCCTTAGGGAGAAATGTTATCCATTGCGTTGAGTACCTGGGGAAGAGGGGAAAGCATTTTTTGAATCTGAATCTTGGTGAGTTGTGTGCCTTTTTTGAGTAGTTGCGCTTCTTGGTCTGTGGAATGTTGTCACAAACCTATTTATGGAGGGGTTGAATATGTTCCACCAACCTGTTGTATCTGGGCTTGATGGAGAATTGTTTAGGAACCATTTTATGTGAAGGAATAATATCTTCTTTCTCTTTTGCAATCTGCTTTTGCTGGATAGAAGGTGTTGAGAGTGTAGTGGTTGTAGTGGCATTTTGTGCCTCCTTTGAACAGACTGTGAAGAGGATGAATTTTTTAGTATGAGAGATTACCTTGCAACACTATTTTGGTGGAACAATAGTCGGAACTACCTTTGGTATCTTGTAGAGATGACCCCCTAGAGTAATAATGACACTACAGGGTCAAGACTCATAAAAAAAATGACATTTCCACATATATGGTTGGCCAAAAACAACATAACAGACATTAGGAGGGGAAACATCACACACTACCTCATCCTTGAAGGGATGGATGGCATAGGACATGAAACACTATTGGTTGACACAAAGATCTCATCCCTAGTGAAGCCACCTGATGTTGAATTTTGCAGGTGTGGTGTTGTCGACAAACCCAACTACTTGATGACCTCAACTTATATGAGGTTCTTCTTTCTTCTGCTATCAACAATGAAATGAAACGGGGTCCCCTTTACCCACATATGTGAATGGAAGAGGCGCTCCCCCTCTTCAGGATCTACTGGTTCTTTTGGTTGAATTGTTGTGGTTGCGACAATAGCAATAGGGTCTGCATTGATGATCTATCTATTTTCAATATTTTCTAGATCAGATTCTGAATCAGGTTTCGACTCCTTGTATTTGACCTCAACCATCAATGACTATTTCAAGTGACATTCATCAGTGTTGTGTCAGGGGCTTTTGTGGAAGTCGCGCCAATTCCCAGTGTCATTCTTTATATTTCCTTTACCCTTATTTTCCTATGTCTTCGACTAGTTGTTGGGAGGTTATTGGTTAGGGCCATATTTACCATGCTTTCATTGTTGCCTACTTGTAGACCTGAATTCCCATTTGTTCTGGTGCCTAAATTTCTTCTTGTTTTTGACAAAATATCAATAGAAAACTCCCAATGATGAGATGTTTAGGAAATCCATTTCAGTTTGGATGTACATATGCAGAGCCCCATGGTATTTCAGAACTAGATGTCACTCAGAGTCTTTGATACCCAACGTTTTGTGAAAGGTATGGAAAGTATTTGTGAAATATGGAACTTTTTGGTTCTTCTCTCACTGCAGTGTGGTCCATATCATGTATTGGTCTCCATATTTATCAACAGGGTTGTATTGTTCCTTGACCACATCCACAAAAAAATCCCAAGTGGGCTCGACCCCATATATTCCATATTCCTCTGTGAAAATTTTATCCCAGTAAGTTTCCCACCAATGTTTGACATGGGGGAGAGCCTGGAGGAGTGCGAAGGTGATATTTTCCCTGTCAAAACATTTGTGAATGGATAAATAACTTTCTAGTAGATTCAATCATTTTTCTAAGGCATTTGCCTCTATCTGACCTTCAAATATGGGATACCAAAATTAACTTGTACCTTGAAGGGAGAGGTTCCTCCAAAGTGGATGCTTGATGAAGATGTGCATGTTTCTATCAGCAGTCATTGAAGGATGTGGGAAAAATTCTCCATCATTTTATCCTTATGTCATGTGAGAGCTTGCTCAAGCATTAGGTTAGTAGAATCTTTTGCTTCGTCGTTTTTTTTTTCTATCACCATAGAGGGTTTCTTGGGTGTGTGAGAGAAATTTTCCTCAAGAGAGACAAACTCGAGACCCAACTTTCTATACTCAGACCTCGTCGGGGACATGCAATGCAAAATGATCAAGAGTAGCCTTCTCTGAGACTATCGATCCATATTATTTTCAGAACAAAATGAAAGCAGAGATATTACAATAAAGTACACATAAAATTTTCCAGAAATACAACAATACATGATTTCTATTAATGAAATAAATGTACAGCAATTGCAAAAATACATAGTGCAAGACTCGCTAGAATGGTGGCAACTTTATCTCTAAGAAGAAATGTGACGGCTATGCTCCTTCTCAAGAAGATGATTATAATGAGGCTATGAAGGATTTTTTATGATAAAAATGAATGCAAAAACCCTAGACATCCAAAAACCTAACCCTAGGAGATGAAGCACCAAAATGTCATGTGGGCCCCGTTGGGGTAAGTTAGTACATTAACTTCCTAGGGTAGTAACGTTTGCATACAATCTCCATTTTAGTTGTGTGATAGCCTATTGGAAAGGTATTTTAGAGAAATACACATTATATCATCAAACATTGACTTTGTCTACAGTTTAATTGTGGCAAGCCAAGAAAACATTGTTTAGATCCCCAAAATGACCCTAGAAGTACAAAAAGATGCACTGACATGAAAAATTCCAAAATAAGCCAGTTGTAATAGGTGGAAGGCCACCAATATCCACTTGGATGTTGTGTAGGGATTTGGGACAATCTTGTAAGTGCAGAACCCACAATTACAAAGAATTGGCCCCATTACAAAGAAACATGTTGAACTGAAAACTGTCAAGATGAGCCACTTGGAATTTGGAACAAGTGGGTGGCCACCAATATCCACCTGGATCAATCCTCCCCCCATAGGAATCAATGGTCTCCATTGTGTTGAGTGCCTGGGGCAGAGGGGAAAGGATTTATGAATCTGAATCTTGGTGAGTTGTGTTCCTTGTTGGAGTAGTTGTGTTGCTTGGTCTATGGAAGGTTGTCACGAACCTGTTGTTGGCGGGGTTGAATATGTTCCACCAACCTATTGTCTCTAGGATTAACGGGGAATTGTGTAGGCACCATTCTAGGTGAAGGAATAATATCTTCTTTCTCCTCTCCAATATGCTTATGTTGGATAGAAGGTGTTTACACTGTAGTGGTTGTAGTGGCCTTATGTGCCTCCTTTGAATAGACTGTGAATAGGATGATTTTTTCAATATGAGAGATTACCTTGTGACATATTTTTGGTCGAACAGTAGTCGAAACTACCTCTGGTATCCTGTAGAGATGACCCCCCAGAGTAATAATGACACTATCGGGTCGATACTCATAAAACAATGATATTTCCACACATATGGTTGGACCAAAAAAACATCACAAAAATCAAGAGGGGAAACATCACACACTATCTCATCCTTGAAGGGATGGATTCCATAGGACAGGCGACACTGCTGGCTGACACGAAGATATCGTCCCTGATGAAGCCACCCGATGTTGTATGGATGTGGGTGTGGTTTTTTCAACAACCCCAACTATTTTATGACGTTAGCTAATATGAGGTTCTTCAATTGCCGCTATCAATAATGAAATGCAAAGGGGTCCCCTTCACCAAGATATGTGAATGGAGGAGGTGCTTCCCCTCTTCAGGATCTATTGGTTCTTCTAGTTGAATTGTTGTGGTTGTGACAATAGTAGTAGGGTCTGCATCAATGACCTGTCTATTTTTAATATTTTCTGGATCAGATTCTGAATCAGGGTTCGATTCCTTGTCTTTGACCTCGGCCATCAATGACTGTTTCGAGCGACATTCATCAGTGTTGTTCCAGGGAATTTTGTGGAAGTCACACCACTTCCTAGTTTCATTCTTCATCTTTCCTTTACCCTTCTTTTCCTATGTCTTGGACTGGTTGTCAAGAGGTTGTTGGTTAGGGCCATATTTACCATTCTTTGGTTGTTTTGGACTTGCAAACCCAGACTCTGATTTGTTCTGGTGCCTAAATTTCTGCTTGATTTTGACAACAAATCGACATGCAACTCCCAATGATGAGATATTTAGGAAATCCATTTCAGTTTGGATGTACCTATGTAGAACCCATGATATTTTAGAACCATATGTCACTTGGAGTCTTTGATACCTAGCTTGGTGTGAAAGGTATGGAAAGTATTTGTGAAATCGGTCATTGTTTGGCTCTTCTCTTGTCATAGTGTAGTCCATTTCATGTACTATTCTTCATAGTTATCAACAAGGTAGTATTGTTCCTTGAACGCATCCAAAAAAAAATCCCAAGTGGGATCGGACCCATATATTCCAGATTCCTCTATGGAAATTTGATCCTAGTAATTTTCCCACCAATGTTTGACATGGGGGAGAGCCTTAAGGAGTGTGAAGGTGATATTTTCCCTCTCAAAAAAATTGTGAACATAGAAATAACCTTCTAGAAGATTCAATCATTTTTCTAAGAAATATGCATCTATCTGACCTTCAAATACAGGAATATAAAAATTAACTTGTACCTTGAAGGGATAGGTTCCTCCAAAGTGACTGCTTGATGAATATGTGCCTATTGCTATTGGTAGGTGTTGAAGGATGTGGTAAAAATTCTCCATCATTTTGTCCCTCTATCGCATGAGAGGTTGCTCAAGCAATAAGATAATAGAATATTTTTCTCCTTTGTTTTTCATTTATGTCACCATAGAGGGTTTCTTGGGCATGCGAGAGCAATTTTCCTCAAGAGAGACAAGCTCAAGACCCAACTTGCTATACTCGGACCTCGTCAGGGACATGCACTAAAAAATGATCAAGAGCAGCCTTCTCTGATACCACTAATCCATATTATTTTTAGAACGAAAGGAAAGTAAAGATATTACAATGAAATACAAATAAAATTGGCATAAACAGAGAAATACAACAATAGATGATTTCTATTAATGAAAGAAATGTATAGATACTATAAAAATACAGAGTGCAAGACTTGCTAGAATGGTGGCAACTTTATCTCTGAGAAGAGATGTGACAACTATGCTCATTCATAAAAATATGATTACAATGATTCTATGAAGGAATTTTTACGATAAACATGAATGCCAAAACCCTAGACTTCCAAAAGCCTAACCCTAGGAGATGAAGCGCCAAAAAGTCATGTGGGCCCCATTGGGGTACGTTAGTACATTAATTTCCCTAGGTCGTAACTTTTGCATACGATCTTTGTTTTAGGTGTGTGATATCCTGTTGGAAAGGTATTTTTGCGAGCTACACATTATGCCATAAAACTTTGACTACGTCTACAGTTTAACTATGGAAAACCAAGAAAACACTATTTAGATCCCCAAAATGGCCCTGGAAGTACAAAAAGATGTATTGACATGAAAACTTCCAAAATAAGCCAGTTGGAATAGGTGGGTGGCCACCAATATCCTCCTGGATGATTGTAGGGTGTTAGGATAGCCTTGTAAGTGCAAAACCCATAATTACAAAGAATTATCCCCATTATAGAGAAACATGTTGAACTGAAAACTGTCAAGATGAGCCAGTTGGAATTTGGAATAGGTGGGTGGCCACCAATATCCAGATCATTAACACTTTCAACCAACTTGTCATTTATGCCCTCCAAATCAAATATTGTACTAAGTAGATTGTTGAATTTATTCTCAATGTATCTACAATTTCTTTTTATATTTTCAAAATATCCTAGCAATCCTTTCTTTCCATTACACAAAAACTTCATTAATCCTATTACATTTTTAAAGTCTGGGTGAGAATTTGTAGTAGGATCTATTGGGAATAGTTATCCCTTTTCCCATAAGTCAACGTTTGTTTCTCCCTCTATTCTTCTTTTGTTTTCATCTACACCATTTACTCTAGGGCCATTTATCTTATGTAATGGTGTCATATTTTGATCCACCTCAATCGTCATAGTGTATTTATCTCTTTTATCTACAGTTTATTTATTTATTTTCCATTTAACCCAATACCAAATCTACAATTACAAGCAAAACAGGAAGACCCATAATACACAGGGAATTTACATAACCATAATTTTTGTTGAAAATAACCAAGAGAAGCATGACTATAGAGATGGATTTAATGAATAAATAACTGAAATGAAAATCTTTGCTCCCCTTTTTCTTTGAAAAATATCTTCCTCCTTTTATCTTGGTGCTACAACGTGCTCTGTCTGTGCAGTCTTTCCAGGATTTCATGACTTGGAATAAATTTAATAAAATTAAGGCCATCTTATCCATAAAACCCTTTTCTAACATAAATGAATCAATTTTCATAGGTGGAATTATTTAATCTATTAGACATGAAGAAAGATTTTGCGGTATGGATAAATGGGAGAAATAATTCGTAGGCTCGAGAAATGGGAGAAAAAATTTGTGGGCTGGAGAAATGGAAGAAAAAATTCACAGGAGCGGGAAAGTAAATTAAAAATTGGCATTTATCCCAAATATTGGATATCATCCATATCATGGCGACGCAAATCTCTCATCTTGCATACACTCACATTGTCTCTCTCAAATTTACTCCATACTATTTTCTACATTAATGGTAACATTTACATTGGTGATTCGACTTGCCCAACATTTTCAGTGGTGATTTGACCCATAGTTACATTTTCCCCTATTTTTATTTAAATTAAATTTAAAAAATGAAAATTATGCATAGATTATATTTCTCCATTTCAAAAAAATAAAATTATAAAAATTAAAATCATGAGTCTTATGTTTTAAAAAAAATTAAAATCATGAAGTTTCTAAATTGTCAAACACAAATATTGATAAGATAATGTCTTTTCATTGTGTATATTTTTTATTATTTAAATTGGTCTCCAAGTTCAAGATATAAAAATTCATTAGTTGTTCACGTACAATGTTTTTTTGGGAAAGTTATCAATCACATCGATAAATATTTTTTTATATTAATTTTAGTTCTAGTCAAT
>ML790277.1:14455-44669 GCA_009831015.1 Picea engelmannii | reverse complement strand
CTCATACTATCACTTTATCTGATCATCTCAAAGGTATACAACGTCCCTTCTCATTACTATATGTTTAATCTGTTTTTCATAATATTTTACATCATTCTCGTACTTAACCATTGATTAGAAATGCATAAGTGTCCAAAGCTGCATATTTGCATTAAAGGCCTATTGCCGAAACACAGAAATATCCAAAGTCGCCGTTGCTGAAACACAGAACTGATGCTGAAACACGGAGCTGCTACACAGTCCAAGGCCGTAGATGCTGAAACACGGAGCTGCTATACAGTCTGAGGTCACAAGATGCTGAAACACGGAGCTAGTACACAGTCCAGAGTTGCAGATGTTGAAACACAGAGAAACCGCCAGAACTGACGATGCTGAAACAGGAAGCCGACACAGTCAGCGGTCAACAGTCAGAACGCAATTCACGTGGCTGAAACAGCCCGTGAATTGCGATGCTGAAATAACATCCACAACAATGAAGAAGCTGTTACACCAGCCATAACAACAATATCTTATTCAGTTCCTGTAATAGCATTCGGTTGCGTGAGACTAGGACATCCTATGCTGATTTAGAAAGAATATCCGACTTAGGATAGGATTCAGATATGCATTGTAATGATCGAAGGGATTTCCTCTTTAAAATCAGAGGAAATCACCATTCGAGACATCCAAGTTTTGATGTATTGAAGCAACTCCAGAGAAGAGGGACGTGTTCTATTCTTTCAATTTGTAATGTGATATTTCGATAGATGAATATAAGACTGCTTTGAGTATCCTTCTCTAGCCTCTCGTTCAGGGGAATCTTGTGAGAAGGGAGGGCCCACCTTCATCACAAGATTCACCCATTAGTTAGAAGTGTGTTAGTATAATTTATGTTCATACTTTGTTTAATTTATTGTTTGCTGAAACATTGTTTTAATGAATTTCGCTTTGCTGAAACACAATTGACTCTGTCTTAATTTATTGAATGGGATTTGTAATTGCTTGTGTGATGATTTTATGAGGCTAGCAGAGATTTGGTTAAAGGTTCCTACTTAGACAGAAATGAATCAGAACATCATACCCTCTGTAGAATTCATTTACTGTTGCAAGTGTGCTAGCCAGAAGTTTGGTTAAGAGGTTCTTGCTCAGACAGGAAGGAATCCAATTACCTCGACTTCTGTAGATTTCATTTACTACTGCAAGTGTGCTAGCCATAGATTCGGTTAAAGGATTCCTGCTTAGACAGGAAGGAATCACAACACCTGGTCTTCTGTAGATTTCCTTTACCTGTGCAAGTGTGCTAGCCAGAGATTCGGTTAAAGGGTTCCTACTCAGACAGGAAGGAATCAAAACACCTTGTTTTCTATAGATTTCCTTTACCTCTGCAAGTGTGTTAACCAGGAATTGGGTTAAGGGTTTCTTCTCAGAAAGGAAAGAACCAAAACATCCTGTTCTCTGGAAACTTTCATTAGTGCTAGCCAGAAACTGGGTTAGGGATCCCTGCTCAGAAAGGAAGGGATCAGACTGCTCTGTTCTCTGTAAACCTCAACCTCACAAGTGTGTTAAACAGAAGTAAGGCCCAAGGCTCCTGCTTAGAAAGAAAGGAACTAGGTGGCTTTGTTTTCTGTTAGATAGGTTAATTGTTTTCTGCATTGTTGTTTTCATGAAAGAGTGTTAATGCTGAAGTCTCTGTTGAGAGTAAGGGTCATGTTCTCTGATTGCAGAATAATTGTTCTTTCCCATTGCAAGTATTAATTCAAATGTAATCCAGGTTTCTTAGATTAATCCTTAAGGGTTGGCAATAGAGAGTTATTTTCCTGTGATTTAAATACAGAACTTCAATTTATTTGAGCAAGTGAGATTAGTACGAATTTCTTTACTACAACACTGAGTTGCTTTTGGAATTGAGCATATATAGTGCGTGGTTATCTTTGAAATAAAAGACTTCCCTGGGTTGATAATTTATGTTTCACTTGGTTGTTTAAAATTAATTAAGCAATTATAGTGACCAACAATTGCTTCCTTATATCTTTGTTGTCCCTGCTTCGCTCTAGTGCTCTTGTGATATTGATTATGTAGTGAGACACAAACCAACCAAAGTGAAAGCAGAGAGAATATATTCAATGACAACCTATGCATATGATCAAGGAATTATTCAATAAAATAAATATAATTCTATGGGAAAGAAGCATGCCACTGTATTATATTAATAATAGGAAGAGAGATTACAACCGGATGCCTTGATGTCGTAAGGTTCCTTCCAACGATTCCTTGCTTCCCACACACTTCTTGCTCCAAGGATTCTGAGACCATGGATCTGATAGCTTCTCACAATCTATCTTGACAAAGAAAAGCTCAAAGCCAATCTAACCAAGCTAACAATCTCAATCCAAATTCAACTAACTTTCTCCATGAGAGCTCCTCTCCTTTTATAATTTGAAGAGGTTAAGGTGAGGAGGTTATGATAATACCACTAAATCATGAAAGCAAGTAAGATCCAAACCGTTTGGAGGCCACCTCACCATAGAAGATTCTCCTTCTAGAAGCATCGAGAAGATGCTCATTTTTCCCATGTATGGGAATTTCTGCACCCTAGCTATAGTGCAGCCTACGGAAACCAGGAATTTCCTCACCCTGGCTATAGTGCAGCCTATGAAAACCAGGAATTTCCTCACCCTGGGTATAGTGCAGCCTGCAGAAACTAGGAATTTCCTCACCCTAGCTATAGTGCAGCCTGCGGAAACCGAGAATTTCTGCACCCTGTGTATAGAGAAACCTGCGGAAATCCTCCAAAATAGGGTTTTTACAAAGGAAAATACAACTTCCTCTCTCAGGGAAAGTTCTTCTCCCTTCTTTCTTTAGGAATTCAGGCTATTGATCCTTCTAAAGACAAAGTATAGGTTTACATCATTAACGGTCAAAGGGATGATGAAAATAATGTGTAACAATATCTTAGACTGAATTCTTCTTAAGAAAGGTTGTTGGGTTTTCTCCCAAGTTTGGGTTTCCTAGGATAAACTCTTGTGTTCTTGTGTCTACTGTGCATGGTTAATATTTCTAGATCTTGTTATTTCCATTGTATTGTTTTAGTTGATATTTTTCAGTGTAGAGTTATTCTATGATAACTGTGATATAAAAAAAAATAAAAAAATTGTAATCATAAGGAAATAATCATCTGATTTGAGAATCATATAAAAAATCAACATGGTATTAGAGCTAGTTGAAATATTTCCATTGCACAGTGTATGTTTTCCGTTGCACAGACCTAAAATTTTCAAGAACGTTGAGAAACCTATTGGAGGACACTAAGATTAATATTTCCATAGATCAACTCTCCCTGTCCTAGAACACCTCCTAGTGGTCTCAGGCTGCAACTTGGTGAAAGTTGAAATTTCACCCCAAACCCCCTACTGCAGTTGCAACAACTTTCTTTGTGAATATCAATGAGAATTTATTGGGTTGATTTGAGGAATTTTTTTTTATATAGAAACTTTCCTTTCCCTAGATCACCTACTTCACTTCTCATATTTACTTTTCATCAAAATTAAAATTTAGGGTTTTCAAAATTATTGACATTTTCCTGGACATTGAGAATTTTTCTTTCTTGATTTTATGATTTATTCACGTACTGATGGTGTCCAGTTTCAGATTAAAAGACAGTCTATATGGTTCTACAAATATCATAGGTTTGCACTTGTATATGTTTGAAGGAGATGTAGAGCATGAGGGTGTTTGAAGGAGATGCACACTTGGAAAAATGACATTTGTCCAAGCAGTGACTTTAGATCCAAAGGGATATTGGATATAGTGCACTCAAAGGAAGACCAAGAGTTGTAGGAAACAATGGTGATGTCTCCTATGGTATATGACAAATGGTACAACAACAATTAATACTACAGGTTCGTATATCAGGTTTGATATTTTATATTGTTGCATATTAAGTAAATGTTGTAACTGGGACAACAATTTTTTGAGATCCGTTACTGTTGAGTACTTTTGCTATCAAATGTTTTGAATATTGTTAGTACAATGATCATTGTGTAAATTCTCATTGTTTAGTACTAAGGATGCACTTACTCACAAAGATGAAATTGATCTCTACTAGGTGATGTTATTGGTCAATGCCTTTGTCCTGGGTAGGTTACTTATATGGTGGTCACAACACTAGAAAAGTGTTTCTCTTATATTTTTTTATTTCTTTGTTCTAGGTAGGTTACCATAGAAGAATGATTGGTAAAAACACTGGAAAAGTGTTGTTCATATTTCCTATTTTTTATTATTTTCCCTATTTCCTTATCATTGTTCTTGTCTACTATTTTCCCTTGTTATTGCTCTTGTTCCAAGGAGGTCACAGGTGATAGCTCTGAAAGGGAGATATAGTGACGGTTGTAGGAGGAAACAAATTGCATCATCTCTGGTTTGAGACATGGAGAAGACTGACCAAAAAAGTAGTTGTATACACGACAATATACATCCATGAACAAAAGTTGAAGAGGAAAGAGTTAGAAACTTCTTAAAAGAAGGATACCTTTGTGGGATACAGAGTGTTCCACATGGATATTGGAGCAAAATGATATGAAGGATGACCATGTAGATCCCTCTAGCTCAGTTTTTCACTCTTTAAATCATCAGGAAGAGTCGGTAGAGCCAGAAGGACCAATGGATATATATAGAGATGTTGCAGTGATCAGGAAGAGGCCATCATGGCTTTGTGATTCATTGCAGGAAGCAATGAGACATGAAACTCTTCAAGATAATTAGATATTCTCAATTTATATGACACCTATCTATCATATCATTGATTCTAAACCTTCTAGTTATGAGGAGGATAAAGTGGCTCCACCAGTGGTGAGGCGGATGGCCCCACCTAGTACCATATCAGAGGGAGCTAGAGTTTGGAGGGAGTCAGCCCTCCGATTCTAGTAGAGAGGAGGTAGTTAGTCAAGAGGAATGGGTACAGATTTTGTCTTAGTCACAGAGGGAAAAAACAGTGAGGCAGACTAGACAACATGACTTACTCCAGCGATAGAGGGATTTGGCATCAAATTTCAATATGGAGGATCCTGGTAGGATGTACTCTTTGGATTAGAGGTGTGACAAAGATCAAATGAGATCTTCCTTAGTTAGGGGTATTGATGATATTTGATATGATGGAAGGAAAGTCCATGGTTACACCTATGGAGACAAATATGAATAAGTCGAGTGATTCTACTTCAGATTCAGATTTTGTGGATCCCATGATGTATAGGAAGCAGATTGGATCCTTGATGTACCTAGTTAATTCTAGACCAGATGTTTTCTTGGTAGTGAGCTCCCTGAGCCAGTACTTGGTTGAAGCCAAGCAAGTTTCGATGGATGGAAATGAAGCATGGTAAAATTGGATATGGTTTGTATCAGGTGATGAAGTGAGGCTGCAAAGATATATAGATTCTGATTGAGCAGGGATTGTAGTAAACAAATTGAGCACCTTAGGGTGTTGCTTCATCTTGGAATCAATTAAGATTTTCGGGATAAGATGGAAGTAGGATTTTGTAGCACTCATTACAACATAGATGGAGTATGTCATAATCAATGTCACAATTCGTGAAGTGGTGCAACTTCATAAGCTTCCTGCAGGACTTCATCCGAGACATAGTACAGAAGGGAGCAGTGAAGCTCCAGTATTTATCCACAGATGAAAAGATTCTAGATATCCTCCAAGAGTGGCCATGTTGGATTGGATGAGGAGAATGATTGTAACACCCCAGGTTTTGAACCCCCATTTTTAAATAATGTATTGTTACAATGTTGATAGGCCAGAGTGCCCAAACAATTATTAAAATGCTAGTGTGCCCAAGACATGTAATGTTTTGATCATTATTAATAATAAACACATCGTTGGCTACTAGACGGACAAGGACTAGAGTTATAGGGGGCTATGATTCCACAAGAGAAGGGGATTGAGGGGATAAGTGTTTATTTCTATTGTTAATTACCCTTTTTATCTAAGGGAGGGGATTGGTTACATGAGCTTCTTGGGGAAGGCCAGGAGGTTCTTGATTCCCCACAAATTTACTTAAACCTGCCTCTGTTTTGATGGGGGGGGTTCGACTGATGGTTTGTTCACTGATTTCCTGTACGATTCCTTCATATCCCCCATGCACTTTCATGCACTCACTTACCTGTTCATTGATCCATCCTCACCTGCGTCCACTTCTTGGCTTGGGAAGGGAGTCAAAATACTGGAGATTAGCCATGGTATAGTTGGTTGTAGTGGTCGCTGGTGCGATCCATTCGTGACCTGAGGCTGCATGTCTGAGATGCATTGGCCTGTGTCCAACATTGCTCATAATTGCGAGTCTTGAGAGTTCCAACATTGATATTCTGGACCAGTTGGTGCTGGATCTCGAATAAGGAGAAGGATTTCCTGAGGGAATCTGTGGCAGAGAAGGGTGGAGGTCCTTTCTCTCCGGTGGTGCAAGCTGGGTAGAAGAGAGTTGGGTACTTGGATTATTGTGAGAGTTGGGAAGCCTATGAGAGCTTGAGAGATGACTGGTTTGGGAAACCTGTGAGAGATGACTGGTTTGGGAAACCTATGAGAGCTGACTGATTTGGGAACCCAAGTACACTCTGGAACCATCCTTGTGGATTTATAGCCCTGGCTCGGGGGTGACACTGTTGTTGAGATTTGGAGCAGTGGTGTCTATGGTTGGGTGGAATTTCCTTGGTCTACAGCCAATTGGTGTCATATTTCATAAAGATAAGTTCTATTTGTTGTGATATTGTTATCTATGTATGAATGTATTCTGATGTATATTTAATTATCGCTTAATTGAATCTTTAGATTATGCATGCTTGTTGTATATTGTTTTGCATGTCATTAAAGTCTTTTCTTTTATGCATCCTTAAATTTTAATAAGGTATCGGTAAGAGAAATAAGTCCAAAGACGAGCTTTAAAGTAGCATACCCCAACATGTGGGTGGTTGGGTATGTTACAAATTGGTATCAAAGCTTCTAGTTGAAACACTGGGCCAGTATGGACCGGGTTTGTTGGTCAGGGTCTCATGGTTACAGATCGAAGTCTGATCATGGAGTTGAAAAGCTTAGGAGGAATGGCATTGCAGAATCTATAGTGGAGATAGAACGTCACAGACCCGTGGTAAGGGGTTCAAAGTATTGTGATCGTCCCCTTTGAATTCGAGAGAGATCACCACTGTAGGGTCAGGAGAGATGTGAGATCGTTGGATAGGAGGACGGGTGAACGGGGGTCATCCGATGTAAAGGAAGCAAGGGTTAAGTTCACAGCCATCGAATCCCATTGGAGAGTGAGATCAATGGACAAGAGGCATTGCAAGGAACCAATTTGCACGAGAGATAATTTCCCAAGGCGGTTCCGCAATCCAAACCACGGTTTCCCCAAGGGGGTTACATTTTAGCATCAGGAAAATTGGAGGAGAAAAGTAGGTTACTCCAAACCGTTGATGCGTGCCCCCGCAAATTGGAAGGCACGCAGTGATGTTATAGGTTAGGGCTCGAACATTGAAGCTTCGTATAGCCGAAGTAACTGGGGACCGTTGATCCATAGGAGGAAATGTGTCAATCGATCGTGTGCTCCAAGTGAAAGTACTCTAAGAAAGAGCGAGTGAGGAGAAGTTGAGAGTTGAAACTCCAAAATCCTGGAGAGCCGGAGACCCGAAGTAAACGTCGATTATCGAATCGTAAAAAGTAGATCTTGATTGTCGATCACCAAGAGGTACATGTCAACATTTTAGTAACTCTGGAGGAATCTGTTCGAGAGGTTTTCAATTGAGGTTTGAGATCTCCGAAACCTGAAGACCCAAAAGGATCTCAACCATCGATCTGTCAAGATCCACGCGTCGCCATATTCGAGGCTTTTGATAAAATCTAGTGGGGCTAGATAAGTTTTGAAATTTGAGATTTCTGAAGTCCGAAGACCTGAAGTAAGCCTCAACCGTCAAATTAAGGAGGACATGTTGTGCAGATCTGTGGACTCCAGGTGAAGACCCAAAGTGAATCTTAGTCATCTGATCCAGGAGGACACATGGCGACAGATTGGCCAGTCTCAGAATTCAAAGTTTGGGATAATTGGAAGTGTGCTATTATGGAAAACTCTCGAAGTCCCGAAGACCGAAGAGCCGAAGTGAGGGGGGCATGATGACATCCCCAGGACGTGATCTGGACCCCAAAATGTTTTGAAGTGACGTGGCTTGCGGACGTCACCTGGGATATATTGTAATTTCCTTGTAAATGTATATATTGTAATTTCATTATAAATATGGACCATTCATTGTAAGGTCACAGATCTAACAGTAGAAACTATGTTAGGGTTTTTTTCCCTAGAAGGCAACCCTCTTTTCTTGAGGGAAATGTATTACGGCTTTGTATTATTGAGAATAGTGTATTCTGAGAGGAGAGACTGTGAGAGAAAGAAGAGGAAGTTACAATGGGTTTGTTGTAGGTTATATCCCTTCATTTTCTAGATAATAATAAAGGAAGGACCTGGAAATTTCTCTGGTGGACGTAGCCCACACTGGGTGAACCACGTAAATCTGTGTCTCTATTGTATTGTGTATATTCTGTGTTTTGTTTCCACATTTATTTTATTTTATTGCTCCACGGTCCTATTTTTATAACACCAGCGACATCCAAAACCCTAACCCAATGACCTGGATTAGTCAACAACCCTAATTCCTTAACCAGAAATAGAAAACCATCAACAAAAACCATGTGTTGAAAAACCGACCAACAAATAGACAAGAAAATTGAGGCGAAACGAAAAATGAGGCAAAAATGAGACATGTTTCCTAAGGAAAAAAAAAAATCTCAGGGGCATTACCCCCAAACCCTATGCAGAGGGGCTACCCCCTTGCACACCCAGTGCAACATAGAAAACACTAAATCTAGTCGTGCAAATAATATAACACATACCCAACATTTTCCCACTTGTTGTTTTCTTTGCATACAGGGGGTTACAGGGTTACATAGTCAACAATCCAGGGCAACAATGCCCATGGATCCTCTACACCAAGATAACTTCTCAGTGCTCACATATTTTGTTAATGAATCTGCAACATTCTTCAAAGTGTCCACCTTAATCAACAACACTTTATTTTCTTCAACTATGTCTCTCAAAAAGTGATATTGAATATCAATATGCTTTGTCTTTGAATGATAAGTCAGGTTCTTCACTAGAAAAATTGCATTATGACTATCACAATCTATCCTTGTAGCTTGTTTTAATAACACAATACCTGAACACAATATGTGTAACCATACTTCTTCCTTACTTTCATGAGTGGCTGCCATGTATTCAACTTCTGTAGTTGAAAGTGCCACTACAACCTGTCTTTTTCTCATCCAACTAATTGCTAATTCAAACAGTTTAAATACATACCTTCTTGTAGATATCCTATGATTCAGATCTCCATTCCAATTTGCATCCACAAAGCCATGTATGTACAACACTATGTATGATCCTAGTCTTCCTTGGTAGCACAATCCAAAGCTAGTAGTGCCACATAAATATCTGAAAACCATTTTTATTGTTGTCCAATGATCCTTCCTTGGTTTTGACATATACCTATTCAAAACTCCCACTGCATGTGAAATGTCCAGTCTAGTACATACCATTGCATACATCAAAATTCCAACTGCACTCTGTTGGACATATTGTCATTGATGTCAACAGTCGTTGTGATGATTTGTTGTTATAATGAATTATCATTATGAGTTACCACAGATGAGATTGTCATTGATGTCAACAGTATATTAGTTAGCAGAAGATGTCAAACAATATGCAGAGATCAAAGCTTAGAAGGGAAAGCATAGTACAGAAGAAAATGAAGATCAAAGCTTGGGAGGAAGAGTGCATTGTACAATATATCAGTTAGCAGAATAAGAGAACAGTATGAAGCAATCCATGATTATTTTTTATCACAATAGGATCAACAATGTTCCTATGATAAAATATCAAGAGGATTAGCACATGCAGAGATCAAATATCGAAAGGAAAAGTGTAAGCTCAGGGTGAGAAGCCTCAACATCCATCCAATCATAGTGAGAAGCCTCAGAAGTCATCTAATCAAGAGGTTGACCATGTTGATCATCTAAGTATAGCGGGCATCGGTCATATGAGTGACCATGGCCTTGAGGACCATTGGAGGATTGTAACTGTCGAATCTACAAGCCATATCAATGGCGGGGATAAATTGCAGAGATCGGAAGGAAAATTAAACAACTCGCTAGTTCTAACTCTGCAATTGGTCTAGATCATCAAATCTCATAGACTCGGATATCGACTACTGTGGTTGATCCAACAAGCGATCAGTTTAAGTCATATTAAGTCATGACCATTAGATGTGCAATCGCCAGATCAACGACAAGGATGAATTGCAAAGATCAAAATGAGAATCAAATATCGCGCTAGTTCCAATCCCACAATTAGTCAAGACCGTTCGATCTTATAGCTTCGAATATCGACAATTGTGGTTGACTCACCAATAACGCAAAACTCCCAATTGCGGAGTTTGGGTGACGATTTAAATCACTCACAAGTTTTGGTTCTGTAATCATCCATGATCGTGGATTTTCTTTGAGTGTATTCACGACCGTTGGATCATATTTTAGTGGAAGGACAGGATAAGATGAAAAGTTTGAGAATTTAATTATCCGAATACCCATCATCTGTTGGATCAAAATTGAATTCTCGTTTGTCATTAGATCACTTTAAAGTGGAAGGATAGGTTAAGAGAGGTAAAAGGGTTGAGAGTTTGATTATCTGAATACCCTCCAGCCGTCGAATCAAACCCGAATTCTCGTAAGTCATCGGATCATTTTCGAGTGGAAGGATAGGGTAAGTGAGGTAATATCTGAGATCTCATTTATGCAAAATTTCATCATCCATTGAATCATTCTAAGTGGAAGGATAGGATAAGATATAATATATGCATTGCATACAAATCGATCCATCGATATAGGATCGTGATCGACAAACAACATTTAGTTCGGGTATAAAGATGCGAGGAGGTTACGCTCTGGAAAGTTTGAGATATGAAATACCCGAAGCCTGAAAATATGAAATGGATAAGGACCATCGGATTTGGAGGACATACAATGACCATTGGAGCAGGGTTGTTGTTCAGCAGACCACATAAGCAAGGACAAGCAGCAGACCATGTCTACAAGGACATCTGGTAGACCATGTCAGCAAGGACACGTGGCAGACCATGTCAGAATATTTACGTCAATAGACCACATCAAAAAAGACACGTGGTAGACCATGTTAGCAAGAACACGTGGCAGACCACGTCATAATACCACATCAGCATGGACATGTGGCATACCATGTCATCAGTCTACGTCAGAAAAGACATGTGGCAGACCATGTCAGCAGATCACATCAACAAATAAACATGGCATAATCAGATGATGACAAGCGTCAAGAGGAAATTGACTCGTGCCATGTCAACAAGTGACGTAATCAAGTTATGTCACTCTGAGAGAATTGCTTCTTGTGTTTCGCCACCAAGAAATGTCAAAAGTCCTAAAGTCCTAAAGCACGAAGGTGCAAAGTCACTCTTAGTCATCGATCTAAGATACATTGGGAGTTAGGACAACTGTTATATCCAGGAGAAGAACATGTGCCACATGAGGAGATCCACGTTAGCAAGGACACATGGCACAATCAGATAATGACAAGTATCAAGTTGAATCGACATTTAAGGTACATGAAAATCACAAATCTAAGTGACATGTGGTAGCTACTCGGCTCGTGACATGGCATCAAGTGACGTAAGCAAGTTACGTCACTCCAGGAGTTCTACTTCGGGAGTTTTACCACCAGCACTTTCCCAAAGTCTCGAAGTCCTGAATGTTGAAGTCCCGAAGTGGACACGAGACGTCCGATATGAACATCACTTCGGGAGCATTCTCGACCATCGATCTACTACAGTGGAAGGATAGTGTAAGTGGAAACGTTAATCGACAACAAGAGGTGTCCACCATTTTATGACTGACTCAATAGGTGATCACTTCGAAGGAAATAAGGGGTTGAGATTTGAAATCTCCGACGCCCGGAGACCCGAAGGAGATCTCGACTATTGATCCAAAAGGGACATGCATTAGTGGATTTCTAGCTCCAGAAGATTGACGTACGGAGGAAAGAAGGGGTTGAGATTTGAAATCTCCAAATTCTAGAGACCTGAAGGAGATCTCGACTGTCAATCTGATGTCAGGGGTACACTCAACCATTGATCAAAATACAGTGGAAGGGTAGCGTAAGCATAATAGTTGAAGTCCTGAAGTAATTGGTTGCCATCCATCTCAATGCTTGATACAGTCCTGGCCGTCATAATAAGTAATGAAAGGATATACATAAGGATCATATATAATCATTGATATGGTTCCATGATAGAAATGTGAATCGTCCGATCTATTCATCGATATCGTATTCGAGAGATTTGAAAGGTTGGAAATCATGAATACCCGAAGCGCGAAGTCCCGAAGTCCCGACAATCATCCATCTCATCGGGAGATTGAATCACGACCATTGAATTGATAAGTTCTCAAGCGCTCGTCTCACCTAACGTCTGAATAACGCCATTGGTCATATGGTAAAGAGATTTGAAGGGAAGAATGTAATGTGTCACTTAAATTGTTAAGCCTATGGTTCTATGTCAATGATCATATGAACATGGCTTGAAGGAAGCATTGAGTTTTGTTATCACAAAGAGGAAGGAAATCAATCCATACCTACGATTGATTTGTGAAAGTAAAGGGGATTCCATGTGTAACACTGAAGACCCAAATTGATGATCTCTGGTGGTCCCAAAAGTTATTGTAAATGAACAAGTTAGTTATAACTTGTTGCATAAGTCGGCTCAATAACTTAAACAAGTTTTGGGCATAAACAAGTATAAATACAACCATGATTGATTCACTTGGAGAGGTGTGATTGTGGAGGATCAATGGCTTGTGAAGTGAATGAGGCAGATCTGGACCTAAGGTCCATGTGAATATCAGAGAGATGTATAAGTGAATAAGGCGCAGATATATCAAAGGAAAGATAAATTGAAGAAGGCACAAATTTAAGAGAGAATATGAAATGCGATGATGAGCGTTTATGGTATACCTCTGATCATGAGATAGAGTTGATTCTATAATGTATCACTGCTACTAGAGTTGAATGAAATCTAGTTGGATAGACTGTGTTCTATCAGCAAGCTAGGTCTTGTGGAAAGTTGGGTCTTTCTTGAGAGTTGGTGCTCCTTACTTCAGTTGGTGTTGATACAAAATAGTTGTTGCTGGGAAAATTCATATTACTATATTCATATCAATTATAAAAAAGGTTACACAAACATCTGGTGTCTCTTGTGTCCATTGTGATTATGATTTGATTGTTATTAATCTGTTCAATTATGTTTTGACTGGTAACTTGTAAGAAGAAAAGTTAGAAAAGTCCATACGCTAATTCACCCCCACCTCTTAGTGTGGGATGTGTGTTCAACACACTCACATATGGAACATGAGACTTTTCCTCCTCCTCATCCTATGTCTTGGGACACTGATCCGAAGATAACTTTACACAAACATGAATAGGTAACTTGACCGATTTACATTCCTGCATATTAAACCTCTGTAATATTGTTTCGGCATATTTTCTCTGATTTAACCAAAGTTTCCTCTTTTTCTGACATCTTTTAATTTCCATGCCCAAAATGAAATTTGAAGCACCGAGATCCTTCATGTCAAATTTAGAGGACATATGAGTTTTCAAATCTTGAAAAATATCCTTATTGTTTCCTATCAACAACATGTCATCCACATACAAGACCAAATAAATCAAATGAACACCAATTAATTTAAAATACACACAGTGATCCTCTTTGCTTCTTGTGAATCCAAGTCCTATCATATAAGTATCAAATTTTTTATACCACATCCTTGGTAATTGTTTCAAAAAATACATGGACTTTTTCATCTTGCATACAAACTCCTTCTTTCCCTTCACAACAAATTATTCTAGCTACTTCATATAGATTTAATCTTCCATATCCCTATGTATGAATGTTGTCTTCACATCCATCTATTCTACTTCAAAATCAAATTCAATAGAAACATATAACGAAAATATTATAGAAGTTAACTTGGTAACGGGATAAAAAATCCAACCAAAATCAATTCCCTCGACCTGGGAATAACCCTTTTCTACTAACCGAGCTTTGTATTTCTCCACTTTTCCTTCTGCATTTAGCTACTTTTTAAATACCCATTTGTTTCCATTGGGATTTATCCTAGTCGACAAGTCCACTAAATCCCAAGACTCATTCTTATCCAAGGTTGTCGTTTCTTCATCCATGGTATTTTTCCATATCTTTCTATACTATGAATCCACTGCCTCCCTGACAGTTATAGGATCATCATCAGTAATAGACAAAGAAAAATTTGAACAGAAATCATATGGAGTATACCTTTCCAGTATCCTTCTTTCTCGAACCAATCTCCTCAATACTGGAGTATGAAGGTCTTCTTCTTCTGATTCATGTTCTTCTGTAGAGTCTGATTCATCATCCTTTAAATCAAACTCTGTTTTCTCCGGTTCTTCCTTACTCGGTAGGACCTCCTGTTTAACAACATCCTTCATTTCTCTAAATACCACATCTCGGCTATACATAACCTTCTTAGTTTCTAGGGTCCAAACCTTATAACCTTTGAGACCATATTTATACCCAATAAATATACACTTTTAAGCCTTCTTATCTAGCTTACTGTTGTTTTCCTTTGGAACATGAACATAGGCCTCACAGCCAAATACCTTGAGATGTGTGAGAGAAATTTTCTTATCGGTCCATACCTCTTGTGGAGTCTTGTCATCTATCTCTTATGAGGGTGATTTGTTGACTAGGTAATATGCAGTACCCACAACCTATGCGAATAATTCTTTCCCTAACCTGACACCACTAAGCATGCACCTTTCTTTTTCCATCAACATCCCATTCATCCTTTCTATAACTCCATTTTGTTGAGGTGTATATGTAGTATTATGCCTTACTATAATGTACTTCTTACATAATTCTTCAAATTCATTCCCGCAGAAATCTCCTCCATTATTTGTCCTCAAAACCTTAATTATTTTCTCTATTTGATTCTCAACAATAGCCTTAAACTCTTTAAACATGTCAAAGACTTCAGATTTCTTCCTGAGGAAATATATCCAAGTATTCCTCTAGAATTCATATATAAATGAGACATAGTACAAATATTTTCCCAATGATGGAACCGACACAGGTCCAAACACATCACTGTGAACTAGTTGTAAAATTTCTTCTTCCCTTGTTGCACCAGAGGGGAATCTTAACCGATTATGATTCCTATATACAAAATATTCACAGAAATAAAAATCCAAAGAGAATTTAGACATACCTTCAACCATACCTTTATCGTGTAGTAGTTGAAGACCCTTCTCTCTAATATACCCCAATCTTTGATGCCACAAAATAACCTTTTCTCCAGATACTATAGGAGTTGTTTCTTCTTCAAATCCAATATCAGGAACAATGGAACTATTACACCCATCACTAATAGTTCTTCCTTTCATATTAAACAGATTTACTAACCGAATTCCCTTCAGAAGAACCATTTCTCCTCGAACCATCATGCATGTTTCCTTTTCAAATATTGTTTTCACCCCTGCATCGTCCCGTTTTCTTATGGAAATAAAATTTATGGCCAATCCTGGGATGTGTAGAACACTAGGTAGTGTTCTAATCCTTCCATCTATGAGCCTCAGCTTGAATTTTCCTTGACCTATGATTTTGGTTGTTAAGTCATCACCTAGGAAAACATTACCTCCATCATACCTTTCATATTCAAAGAACCACTCCCTGTGGGGAGTCATATGAAAGGATGTACTTGATTCAACCAACCATGCCTCATGTTATGCATGTGTTCTTGAAGAAGTCAAGTACACATCCCCTACTTCTTCCTTGGAGGTGTTTTCTTTCATAGAGGGACATTCTTCAGATCCCTTCTTTTTCTCAACTTTGGATCTACACTGCTTCTTGTAGTGCCCTTCTTTCCACATATCCAATATACCTTTACAAACTTTTCAGGAGACTTAGATCTTCCCTTAGACTTAGATATCTCACTTGAGGACTTAGATCTATTTCTTTCCTAGGAGCGTCCTCTTGAAAATAATGCATTTGTGCTCTGTCCTTTCATGTTCTTTCGTCTCATCTCCTCCATCAACAAGGATGAGACCACTTCATCAAACTTCAAGGAAATTGTTGTTAAAATTACTAATAAAACTAAGAGGGGGGGGGGGCGGTGAATCAGTTGTTACTATGCTTAAACAATATTATGTTTATTAAAACATTTTTTAAACTTTACCAAGTGACCATTGAGATTATACAAGATATGAACAACAGAAATAATAACCATCAATTACACATATGATATACAAAGAGACAAATTTTTACAAGGAAACCCATAAAGGGATAAAACCTCTTCTTCTTCGAATGATAGGTAGTCTTTTATGTTATGTACATCATCTATCTTTGAGCACCAACTCAAAATGAGGCTACCACCTCTATTTTACAAGATGCAACTTGCTAAGATCACCAACTCTCTAGTTTCTCTAGCACCCACTAGAAGGAAGCACCAACTCCCTAAGTTTTCCAGCACCAATTGGATGGAAGCACCTACTTCCACTTATACAAGCACCGACTTGCATACAGAAAACTCTGTGTTTTCCCAAGCATGACCTTGCCACCCTGTTTTCTAGCCACAACTAGATGAAAGCTACAACTTCCAGTATTCAAGCACCAACTTGAATAACAGAGGACTATAGTCATCCCTAGAACCTCCCTACCTCCCTGATTATAAATAAATGATTGATTAACAAAAAATACAAATATATCAATTCTTACCACTTCTTCTCTGTTCTGCAATTCTTCTTTGCTTCACTATTCTTTTGTTATGTTCATACTTGTCTTGACTTGATGTCTCTTTCTATCTGTTCTTTCTCTGTTCCTCTCATGCTCTTTGGTATGTGTACATTCTACTCTCTTCACCTTTTCTATTCTGTTCAACTTCTATTTCTCATCTCTGAGTTTGATCTCACATTGTCCATACTATGATTTTCCTTTCTCCCAGTTCAAATCATTTTTCCAGTGAGAAAAACCAACCTAACAAAGTCACAACCTTTTTATTTTATACAAATGCATAAGATTCGTTACACCTCACCTCTCCAAGAGAAACTGCCAAGCAACCAAATTGCAAATCACCCAAGATCTATGATTCAGTTATGTTAACTGAATCATAACTGATCAATAATCTATGAAGTGAAATAGTAACCCTTTGATCATATTGCCAAGATAATAAGCATCGTTGGATTAAATCCGCAGAGAATTGTTGACCTTTCAAATATGTTCCTTGTGAACTTTACCTGCTTGAGCTAGCATCGAGCATGTTTCTCCTACATACCCACTGGCTATGACCTTACACTAACCAAATAGTTGTTTCATGATTTCGTGTTTTGGGTGAGTGAATGTGAGTCACCTCGATTTTCCCAACTCGCGAAACTCCGAAGTGAAGCCTAACAAAACTAGCTCCTTCCCTTAATCCAATGACGATGTGACCTTGGCTATGACCATGGTCCAAACATTTGAGCATTTCACAACTTGCGATGTCGAAGGTTAGAGTAACTCCCTTCTTATAATTCCCGAACTCCTGACTTCAATCACCTCATATCAACGGTCTGAGATTTCCTGTGACTCAAAGGTCATGATTACCTTCTGCATTTCAGGATTTCACGAGTTCTTGTCTGACGTGGTCCTTGCTGATGTGATCTGCAACTGTCCTTGCTGACATGGATCTCTTCTTGTGGCACATTTTCTTCTCCTAGATATGACAGCCCAGATTAGTCCTCAATCCAATAGTCAAGATCTCCTCTTCACAAACTCATACTTCATATCATATCAACGATCCATAACTTATCACGATTTTGCGTTTCGGATTCTTGATCGTGAGCCAACCCTGACTCTTCTAACTCCCAATATCCTAGATACTCTAGATCAATGGTCCATAACTCTCTGTGATCTAACAGTCCAGATATTATCATGATTTTATGTTTCACAACTTCAAAGGTTAGAGCACCTCCTTCCTTTGACTCTTCAGTGAGCGAAATGTTGATCTCTCACCACGTGTCCTCTCGATTAAATGGCTCATATCTCATCGCGATTTCATGTTTCACAGAATTGGAGGATGGCTCTCACCCATTATCCTCTTCACATTTATACTGGATCCGATGGTTGTTGGTCCTCATTGCTCAAATCCGATAGCTGAGATCTAATCTCCTCCTCTGCACTCTTTTGAGTGTCCTCGTTGTTGTTCTCCTCGTTGTTATTCTTGCCACCAATATTCTGAGTGTCATCGTTGTTGATATTTCCATAAATCTTCTGAGTGTCATCGATGTTGTTCTTGCCATCAATAACAAGTACATTCTTTTCTTGAAAAACATGCCAACAATTGTATTACTGCCTATGGCCACAACCAGGCTATCCCATGAGTCTGGTAAAGAGAACAGTAAACTGATACACTTATCTTCATCTGAAATTTTAATATCAACAAATATTAACTGACTTACCACGGTATTGAAGGTGTTCAAATTCTCTTCCACCAAGTTTCCATCTCTCATCCTCAAGTTATACAACTTATTTCTCAGGAATAGTTTATTTACTAGGGACGTACACTGATACAACTTCCCCAACTTATCCCATAAATCTTTGGTTGTAGCTTCATCTAACACATTCATTAATATTGAATCCAAGAGACAAAGTCAGATTGTTCTCTTTGCCTTCTGATCCAACTTTTTCCAGTCATCTGTTAAATTTCTTGTATGTGCAGTACCCAGATCCACTATGATCCACTGATCTCTATCCACCAATAGATCTTCCAGCTTGAGCTTCCATGGCTCAAAAATTTTCCCATTAAACTTCTCAATCTCCATTTTCAAACTACTCGCCATTTCTTTTCACTTGAAAAATCAATACCATAGATCTCCCACTGTAACAAGGATTATCATTGTTGGATTAATGAGAGGGNAATTACCAATGATAAATTATACCAATTATTAATCCTTTAAACCAAAAAGTATATTATTTTACTTATTCAACCATGTTCATATGTTCACCATCAATGTCTTACTATATCATAAGCATTAACATTCATTGGTGCATAATAAAAAACAACAAACGCATCCACACAATGCACAATACACCAATATTTACATGGAAACCCAATGCGAGAGAAAACCATGGAATGATTTTCTTATATGTCAAGAATTATATTCAAGGAAGCACCAACTTCCAATTCTCCAGCTACAACTAGAAGGAGGCTCTGAGCCCCTAGTTTCTCAGGCTACAACCTGAGGGAAGATCCAACTCCCCACTTCTTTAGATATAAACAGAAGAAGGCTACAACCCCCTATGTTCTCTGGCTACAACCGGAAGATGGCTACAACCACCTATCCTTTCCCCGTCCAACCGCCATGAAATTTAAGTAGAATTAAGGAACCGTTGTCACACAGTAACTATGAGATATACTGTTGTAAACATGTTCCAATCTGTGCCACTGACCTATAATCAACCTATGCCACTGTCATGTAAACAACATGTACCTGTGCCTTTCCTGTACCAAAAAAACTAAATACACCAACAACATGTACCAATACTCTCCTTAATATATCATATATTATAGCATAGATCTCATACCCAAAATCACAAGAATAACACTCAAACCATGTGCCAAAAATGCAAATCAATCATGTACATCAACACTACACAAACATAACTGACAACATGTACCAATCATATATCAACAATAAACCAGACTATGCCTCAAAAAGATGTATCAGGATCACTATGTACTTCAAGTATGTATCTCATCCATGTACTCAATCATATACCTCTGCCATATACCAATAACATACACCAAGATAACCAACAAGATACCTCTAGAAATGCACCACACTCTCCATAAATCAAATACCATAAATCCTCACATCAAGCATGTGCCACAAACTCACTGTTATACAACCTCTATCTTTTTCTTCTTGTAGCATTATGCTAACACAGTTTTTCTGCCGTGATTTTGTTGTCGCGATTTTTCTGCCGCACTTTTCTGCCACGTTTTTTTTGCTACACTTTTCTGTTACGATTTTCCTATCATGATTTTCCTACCGCACTTTTTATGCTGCACTTTTCCTGCCGTGATTTTTCTGCCACGGTTTTTCTGCCGCACTTTTTTCTATCAGACTTTTCCTGCTGCATTTTTCCTGCTGCACTTTTTTCTATGAATAATACATGCCCAAATAACCTTTCAAAAAATAGATATTCAATAATATTCAATAGGCTCTAATGGGAGACCCTTTCTCTCTTATTTATACTCTCCAAGTAGTTTCCTCTAGAAGTATCAACTTTTGTTCACTTAACCACTTTGTCTACTTAGCCACTTTTTCCACTTAGCCACTTTTTCCACTTAACCACTTTGTCCACTTAACTTAACCACTTTCCATAAATAGTAAGTTCTCCACTCCTAGTTGCAACTAACTTTATTATTTAATTAATTTATTTTGCAACCACTTTGACTTATCCATAAATAGTAAACTCACCACTTCTTGTAGCAACCACTTTATTATTTAAATAGTTTCTCTTTTCAACCAATTTGACTACTTTATTATTTAAATAATTATCTTTACTCACAACTTCTTGTTGCAACTAACTTTTCTATAATTAGTCAATTCATAACTTATTTTCCCTTAACTAAATTCTTGTTTTTGTAACCACTTTATTATTTAATTTATTTCTTGGTCAACCACTTTGACTATTCAATCTTCTCATCACAACTAGCATAATTACCAAACTCACAACTTCTTGTTGCAACTAATTTATTTTTAATTATTTTCTTAATGCAACAACTATACCCATGAATAACTCCTACTTACCATCCATTTGACTAGTACACTTCTTCTAGGAGCTTCTAGAATAATTGACTTATTTGACCTTCTAGGGGCTTCTAGATAACTCATGAGGGTTCTCCAACTTCATATGGCCATAGCTCTCTAACCGTGAGGAGTTATGTGGCGTTTCACATATCACCAAAAATGGCGTGACATATACTATTTATATAGAACATTCTTACATATAAATTCACTGATCTTCATGCCTTTATACCTCAAACAGACTCGGGTCCCTTACCCATGCCTTTGTGCTACCATAATTCACTACCTGAGTTGTCCAATGGTTGACATCAATCACTAAGGGTTGACATAAATATACAATATCTCTCTCCAAGGGTTGACATCAATGAAAACCAACAGTCCATACCAATTTTCCATCAACCTAAGTCAATTGTCTGACAATCTCCCTCTTTAGCATTGATGGAAACACCAACATTGATTACAACACTTACTGATAATAACATTCATGCTTATAATCCTCATAAATGTTTCTATCTCTCCCCCTTTGACATCAATGGCAAAGGGTATCTCCCTTTGGGGCTACTCCACCTGATTGAGGTTTCCTTGGGGCTACTCCCCCTGTTTAAATGCCTTTGATATTTCTCTGTGTTTCTAAGCCTCTAATTACTCTCTCTCCCTTCGTATGAATAATATCTCCCCCTTTGAAAAAGGGTATCACTCTGATGTAACATTGAATTCATATTGCTCATGCTTCCCTTGTGACAATCACTCCCCTTGGAAACATGCCTCTGTTTTCTCTCTCCAAGAATCTAACTCTCTATCCTGCATATTATGAATCTCTTCCCCTAGAATCATACCTCTATTCTTAACTCTCTATATAAATTCTCTTAATGATATTTCTACCTATCTTTTTGGTTCTGTGTATATCTCTTGACTTCTTTGCAAGATGCTGTGTAGAAAAATATAAGTCTTCATGTACCTGCTTCCTTTTGGAGTTATTTTCCATTGGTGCTTCCTTGTGTAATCAACTGACATATATGAAAAGAATTCAATAATAAACATTAAAATATCCATGTTTAATTATCATCCATTATGATAATGTTCCTTTGTCTCTGAACCACTCTCTAAACCAATCTATGAATCCATGCTCTTGTCCACTATCATACATCTGTCCAAACCTACTAAGTGTTCTTACGAATCCATCTATGTCCATACTTTCCAAAACTCTGCTACAAAAATGTCCATAATGTTGACCCATCTGTCACTATACTATCATGAATTATTCACTACTACAATTGATCAATCCATCATATTGTACTTAAGCTAACTGACTGCTCTGAATCTGTCTAGTCAAACTCTGTGAGTTGATCGAAGGATGGTTCTCTGGTATGTCTCGACTACCACATAGACTCCCCCTATATAATATTCATATTACTTGGGAGTCTCTAAGTCGGATGGATCAGAACAATTCATGTTCTGATGCAGAGTCATCATCATCTTCATCGGTAGATTCATCATCTCTCTGAACTTTGACTTCTTTATTTTTATCTGTGGATTCATCTTTCACTACAATACCTGAAAGTTCAATCTCTTGAACATGTTCCTTATTTACCCATCCTTATTTTATTTCATTTATTTTCCAAACCTTTATGTATATGACATCTTTATTTTTCTTTCTATATTTGTCTTCATCTCGTTTTATTGTCAATCTTGTGATCTCTAGGACCTGGTCTTTGTTCACCTATTCTTCATGCTTTCTTATCCATACTTTCTTATATCTAATATCAGTGTTCTCTTTCATGGAAGTATTGATCACACTTCTACAATAATTATCTATGCATCCATAGTTATTAAATTTGTAACATTCAATGTTGCATAGGGCCACATAAGCATTTATTTTATAATCCCTACAATCTGCAACCTTATGTCCAAAGTTAGTACAACAAAAACAATTACCATAAAATAAATTTACATATCTGGGAGTGAATGATCTTCTGTGTGGTGTAGTCCTTCTGAATTCCTTCCTTGACTGATCATGATCATGATTGAAGCTTATTTGTGGCTTGAACATGGATGGTCTTCTTGAAGATGTATCTTTATTAGTTTTCTTAGATTCTGGTTGACCATGATTCCTTCCTTTGAGTACTTCTGCATAACTCTTGCTCTTTTCTGCGTTCTTCTTTTCTATCAACCTAGAGTGCTTCTCTTCATTCTCTATAACTGATGTGGATGTTTTTATCTCTTAAACATTCTTGCTAAGATTGATGATTTTACTTCTCAATGTGACAACTTCTTCTTCAAGCTTCTCAAACTCTTCTTCTTTCTTCACTATCTAAGACTTCATGAATTCTTCTATTCTCTTCACTTCTTCAAGCTGGATTTTTAATGTGATTGTTTCTTCTTCAATTCCTTTCTCTTCTTGACCAAGCTCTGCCTCAAGATGTTTTATATCGTTAGTTATTTCCTTAAGATGATATGTCAATATATTCTCTCTCATTTTTGCTTCTTCCTTTCATGCTTCTATGTTGGCTTCCAAATACTACTTTTGATCTTCAAGATTAGATTATTCTAGCTGAGTTCTTAAGTTCTAGATTACCTGTTGCGATTCTTAAAAAATGTGAACACTTTCCTTTTGTTTCATCGATTCTTTCTTGAGTGAATTTTGTTCTTCTCTTTCTTTTCTTAGTTCATCTAAAGAACTGATAAGTTCTGCTTCATAGTTTTTTTCTATTTCAATTAGTTTTTCTGTCTCATTTCCTTCATGGCATTCCATTTCAGGATGTCCGCATTTTTCACAATTAATGCAAAACAACATACTTTTGTTGATTATGTACTCTTCATCTTTTGAATTTGTTTGTCATGATGAACATATTTCTTCTTGATCTGTACCTGTATATTCTTTGACATTCTCTGACTTTGTGATGGGTGAAGAATATATATTATGTAACTTATCCCAAAGTTCTTTAGTTGATGAACATTTACCCACTTTGTCCTTTACTGAATCATATAGTCCTTCCAAAATGAAATCCATTGCAATTTTGTTATTTCGTTTCTGTTCCTTCCTTGCTATAGTCTTTGCCTTTTTGGAACTATCATATCCCGTAACAACTAATTTCCAAATATCATACCCTAGTTCCTTTAAAAATACTTTCTTCCTTCTGCTCCATATCTCATACTTTAAACCATTCTGGCCATTAAACAATGGTACTCCATTATCAAAATAATTCATAATCTCCTTCCAGTGGTTAAATTGTTTCCTGAACGAACCTTCTCTGATACCAATTGTTGGATTACTAAGAGGGGGGGGGGGGGTGAATCAGTAACGAGCGATTATACCAATTATTAATCATTTGAACCGAAAAGTGTATTCTTTTACTTATTCAACCATGTTCATTTGTTCATCATCAATATCTTACTATATCATCAACATTAACATTCATCAATGCATAATAAAAAATAACTAACACATCCACACAATGTATTGTACACTAATATTTACGTGGAAACCTAATGTGGGAGAAAACCATGAAATGTTTTTCTTAAATGTCAAGAATTACATTCAAGGAAGCACTAAATTCCAATTCTCTGACTACAACTGAAAGGAGGATCCAACCCCCTAGTTTCTCAGGCTACAACCTGACGGAAGCTCCAACTCCCCAATTCTCTGGCTACAACCAGAAGGAGGCTACAACCCCCTATGTTCTTCAGATACAACCAGAAGGTGGCTACAACCACCTATCCTTGCCTCGTCCAACCACCCTAAAATATAAGGAGAATGAAGGAACCAATGTCACACAGTCACTATGAGATATATTGTTGTAAACCTATTCCAACCTGTGCCACTAACTTGTAATCAACCTGTGCCACTTGCATGTAACCAACTTGTACCTGTTTCTTTCATGTACCAACAAAGCTAAATGCACCAACAACATGTACCAATACTCTCCTTAATATATAATATCTGATAACATAGATCTCATACCCAAAATCACAAGAATATCACTCAAACCATGTGCCAAAATTGCACATGAATCATGTACAACAACCATGTACATCAACACTATACAAAGATAACCAACAACATGTACCAATCATGTATCAACAACAAACCAAACTATGCCTCAACAAGATGTATCAAGATCACCATGTACTTCAAGTATGTATCTCATCCATGTACCCAATCATATACCTCTACCATATACCAATAACATACACCAAGATAACCAACAAGATACCTCTATCAATGCACCACACTCTCCATAATTCAAATACCATAAATCCTCACATCAACCATATGCCACAACCTCATTTTTATACAACCTTTATCTTTTTCTTCTTGTAGTGTTCTGCTGCCACGGTTTTGCTACTGCAATTCTGTTGTTGTGAATCTGTCGCCGTGATTTTTCTATCGTTATTTTCCTGCCACACTTTTTTGTTGTTTTTTTTCTGCCGCACTTTTCCTACTGCAATTTTCCTGCCGCACTTTTACTGTCGTGATTTTCCTGCTGCACTTTTTATGCCATGATTTTTCTGCTGCACTTTTTTTGCTGCACTTTTTCTGCCACACTTTTTCTCTATCAATAACAAATGCCCAAATAACCTTTCACAAAATAGATATTTAATGATATTCAATAGGTTCTAATTGGAGACCCTTTCTCTCTTATTTATATTCTCCAAGTAGATTCCTCTAGAAGTATCAACTTTTTTCCACTTAACCACTTTGTCCACTTAGCCATTTTTTTCCACTTAACCACTTTGTCCACTTAACTTAACCACTTTCCACAAATAGTAAGTTCTCCACTCCTAATTGCAACTAACTTTATTATTTAATTAATTTCTTTTGCAACCACTTTGAATTATCCATAAATAGTAAACTCACCACTTCTTGTAGCAATCACTTTATTATTTAAATAATTTCTCTTTGCAACCACTTTGACTACTTTATTATTTAAATAATTTATCTTTACTCACAACTTGTAGTTGCAACTAACTTTTCTATAATTAGTCAATTCATAACTTCTTTGCCCTTAACTAACTTCTTGTTGTTGCAACCACTTTATTATTTAATTTATTTCACAGTCAACCACTTTGACTATTCAATCTTCTCATCACAACTACTTTACCATAATTACCAAGCTCACAACTTCTTGTTGCAACTAATTTATTTTTAATTATTTTCTTAATGAAACAATTATACCCATGATTAACTCCTACTTACCATCAATTTGACTAGTACACTTCTTCTAGGAGCATCTAGAATAATTGACTTCTTTGACCTTCTAGGGGCTTCTAGATAACTCACGGGGGTTTTCCAAGTTCATATGGCCATAACTCTCTAATCGTGAGGAGTTATGTGGCGTTCTACATATCACCGGAAATGGCATGACAAGTACTATCCATCTAGGATAGTGATGCAAGAGCATCGTTCCACCTCAGCATACACTAGCTCATTTACACGCATGGTGCGCATTCAAGGAAGGAGAGGCATCACCCTCTCATTTCTTCCTCGAGGATCCAAGGCATGATCTGGGCATTGATTGAAGACAAGATGGAAAATCCAAGTTGTTCTTTCACACAAGCTAGAGATAAGTTCGCCATTAATAGGTTGATGACAAAAGGGATCTGCATATGATTTGGAGCAGATTTCCATCATTTTAATCTGTCCATTAGATAGGTGTTTTGAATGGTGATTTGACACCACTTATGTAGCTTGCGAGGAGAGCTCATAGGGCCCCTCTTGTATACATCTTTGTATTGTAAGAAAAGTAGAGGTTGGTACGGTTGGATAGGAGGAGGTTGATGAGAGCCTAGATTTTGTTGCAGCTCGGATTCCACCATTGTAATTTGTCATTCCACCATTAATAGAAAGTGACTTTTTTTCCTATTTTACATTTTTGTTCAATGGATGTTGTGTTGTGAATGTATTTTACATGTTCATGAGTTGTAGATGAATGTTAGGAATCATTTGCAGGGATAGAGATACAGTTTTCTATCCACGAGTGTGTTGAGTTAAGTCTGCTTCTCTAGGAGAAGTGCAAGGAGTGTGCGACAGGGGGAGGCAAATATGTAAGCTGATGCAAGGAGTGCATGTCTAAACTCAGTGGAGTTAGAAGAGAAGTTGCCAGGAGGGCACACCAGATTAATTTACAGACTCGGGGAGAAATTTCAAGGCAGTTAAGTCCCTTGAAAATAAATACTGTGTGGAGATAGGCACAGTCCAGAGTTACTAAACACTCTAGAATACTTTGCCAGGAGGGCATGAGAAACTCATAGAGGAGCTTGGAACCATGAAGGTGTTCAAGTCAGGCAAAGTTTTAGGAGAGTTGCACAGATTTTTGCAAGGAGTTCAGAAATTCTTCGAGAATAGCCTAAGTCTCGAAAGGGGAATTTGAGCTATGGGTGCAAAGGGGTTGAAGAATTTTCGAAGCCCCGAAGATGAAGAAGTCATCCATTGTTGAAGAGGATATAGGTGGTAGAATATTGAGAGGTTCAGGAGGAGGAACTTCGTAAGGTTTTCCGGGAGCAAGCAAAGGATCTTCGTGAAGTCGCAAAGAGCAATTTAAAATCCAGACCATTGGATCTGGAAGGGCACGTGGAAAATGATCAGGACATCGCTAATTCATGATCATAAGAAGCAGATTTGAAAGAAGAGAAGACTCACAAAGTCTGAACTCATGATTCGATCACAGTCGTTGATCGCGGGAAGAACATGGACCGTAGATATGATCCCGAAGAGTTCTCTGATTCGAAAATCAGGAAAAGGAAGAAACAACTCGTGAAAGTCCAGAAGTGCAGGGTTGTGAAGGGAGTTATCCCATGGTTATATTCTATGGTCACATCGAAGAGGGAACCTAGCATCAAGAGCTAGTGTCGCTGGTGAAAGAGATAAAAGAACTAAGGAGAGAGTATGCGGGTGCCACGCTACAGGTGCTGAGGAATTGAAAAGGGCTAGTGTCAAGTAGAATTTGGTTCCATCAGGAGCCCGAATTTGAAGAGGACAACCAGATGGCTTGTTCAACATTTTTTGGCCAGAAGGTAGCAACAAGTGTTAAAGAGGTGGTTGAAGTATGTTGAAAACCTCGATCATAAGGAAAAGAGATCTGGAAAGAGTCTCGTAGATTTCTAGGTGGGCAATGAGAAGGGATCAGTGGATCTTGTACACTGCCAGGTGGGTGTTGGTCACTATAATTGCTTAACTGAATTAAACAATCAAGTGATACATAAATTATCAACCCAGGGAAGTCTTTTATTTCAAATATAACCACGCATTATATATGCTCAATTCCAAAAGCAACTTAGTGTTGTAGTAAAGAAACTTATACTAATTATACTTGCTTGAACTGAAGCTTTGAATTAAATCACAGGAAAGTAATTCCCCTATTGAAAATATTTAAAGTTTAATCTAAGAATCCTGGATTACATTAAAATAACACTGCAATGGGAAAGAAAAACTATTCTGCAATCAAAGAACAGGACCCTTACTCTCAACAGAGACTTCAACACTAACACTCTTTCATGAAAACAGTAATGCAGAAAACAATTAAATCTATCTAACAGAGTACAAAGCTACCTAGTTCCTTTCTTTCTAAGCAGGAGCCTTGATCCTTATTTCTATTTTAGCACACTTGTGAGGTTGATTTTTACAGAGAACAGGGCAGTCTGATCCCTTCCTTTCTGAGCAGGAACCCTTAACCCAATCCCTGGCTAACACACATGCAGAGGTAAATGAAATCTACAGAAGACAAGGTGTTGTAATTCTTTCTGTCTGAGAAGGAACCCTTTTAACCAAATCTCTGGCTAGCACACTTGCAGCAGTAAATGAAATCTACAGAAGACAAGGTGTTTTGACCCCTTCCTATTTGAGCAGGAACCTTTCACCAAACCTCTGGCTAACACACTTGCAGCGGTAAACGAAATCTACAGAAGACAAGGTGTTTTGATTCCTTCCTGTCTGAGCAGGAACCTTTAACAAAACCTCTGGCTAGCACACTTACAGAAGTAAATGAAATCTACAGAAGACAAGGTGTTTTGATCCATTCCTGTTTGAGCAGGAACCTTTCACCAAACCTCTGGCTAACACACTTGCAGCGGTAAATGAAATCTACATAAGACAATGTGTTTTGATTCCTTCCTGTCTGAGCAGGAACCTTTAACAAAACCTCTGGCTAGCACACTGGCAGAAGTAAATGAAATCTACAGAGGGTAGGATATTCTGATTCCTTCCTATCTGAGTAGGAACCTTTAATCGAATCTCTGCTAACCTTATAAAATAATCACACAAGATTGCTGATAAAAAGAATTACAAATTCCATTCAATGAACTAAGACAGAGTCAGTAGTGTTTCAGTAAAGCGGAATCCATCAAAAACAGTGTTTCAGCAAACGACAGTTAAACAAAGCATGAACATAAATTATACTAACACACTTCTAACTAATGGGTGAATCTTGTGAAGAAGGTGGGCCCTCCCTTCTCACAAGATTCCCCTGAACGAAAAGCTAGAGAAGGATACTCAAAGCAGTCTTATATTCATCTGTTGAAATATCACATTACAGATTGGAAGAATAGAATACGTCTCGCTTCTCTGGAGTTGCTTCAATACATCAAAACTTGGATGCCTCGAATGGTGATTTCCTCTGATTTTAAAGAGGAAATCTCTTCGATACAATAATTACAATGCATATCTGAATCCTATCCTGAATCAGATCTTCTTTCTAAATTATCATAGGATGTCCTAGTCTCATGCAATCGAATGCTATTACAGGAACTGAACGAGGTATTGTTGTTACGACTGGTGTAACAGCTTCTTCTCATCGTTGCTGATGTTGTTTCAGCATCACAATTCACGGGATGTTTCAGCCACGTGAATTGCACTCTGACTGTGTTGACCACTGACTATGATGGCTTCCTTTGTGTTTCAGCATCGTCGGTTCTAGCGGTTTCCTCTGTGTTTCAGCACCTGCAGCTCTGGACTGTGTAACAGATTCGTGTTTCGACATCTACGTCCTCAAACTATAAGGCAGCTCCGTGTTTCAGCATCTGTGACCTCGGACTGTATGGCAGCTCCGTGTTTCAACATCAGTTCTGTGTTTCAGCAACAATGACCTTGGATAGTTTTGTGTTTCAGCAATAGGCCTCAAATGCTAATCTGCAGTTTTGGACACTTATGCATTTCCAATCAATGGTTAAGTACGAGAGTGATGTAAAATATTATGCAAAACAGATTAAACGTATAGTAATGAGAAGGGACGTTGTATACC
>ML790276.1:318501-398190 GCA_009831015.1 Picea engelmannii | reverse complement strand
AATAGTATAATTCTTAAGCAATAAAGTTTATAACACAATTATTAAAAAATAGAAATTCTTACAAAAATATAAAATTATTATATAATTACAAACTATATTCAAAGATGAATACATTGGTAGCAATTTTGATAGAGGATTTTCATAAACTGCATGGGTTCATCATTGTTGAATTGCAGGTTTTTGAAATTGCAATAGACTTTGTTGTTTCCTTCAAACTCTCACCCTAGAAAATCTTTATCTTGACTCTCAGCCAAGACTTTTAAACTCTCAGTTGAGATTTTTTTTAACTCCATCAATCTCTCCACAGTAATAATTTAAACTCTAGTTGAACTCTCAATCAAGAATTATTTAACCCTAGGTAAACCCGCAAAATGTCTTAGTTGAGAATTTTTGAAATGTTTTCAGCTAATACTTTTAATATTTCAGTCAAGGTATCCCTAGGTAAACTCGCAAAATGTCTTGGTTGAGAATTTTTGAAATGTTTTCAGCTAATACTTTTAACATTTCAGTCGAGATATTGCATTGACCATACTCTTGGCCAAAATAATGAAAATCACATCACCACATCATGCATCATTCCAAAAAGTATTACCCATCTTCATAATATTTTTCTAGCCAAACCACAAGATTTGACCTATAAACTACGAGGGTTAAAAACTAATGGTGTATAGTAGGGAAAACAATGTCTTTGATTCATGGGAGAATGGATTAGGTAAAGAACTTATTGCACATAGATCATGATTAGGATGGAACAACTCATCCTAAGAAGGGAAACAATAGATACATAAAATGAGAGATTAAAGTTGACCAATTTGACTAATGAATAAAGTGTTCCTACCAAAGATGGGGTGCATCTAGGGTCCTAATGGGTTTTCAATCATCCATAAAAATATTTAAGTCTTAATGAATGTAAGGATGCCCAACAATGACCAAGTCAATTAGAGGAGAACCCACATAGAGAATATATGACCAAAATATGATCAATTTGTTAGATGTGTTTTATTCTTTGTAGGTATAGACTGTGAACTTGAACAAGGTTTTTTCCWTATTCCCTAAATAAATCCTCTTGGGATCAAACACCRTGAATGAGGCCTCAAGCCATCACATAGATCCTCTCTAAGGGATATTTGGCCTATGAGTTGGACATGGGTGTCATTAAATGGTTTTGCRCACCATGGTTGGGTATCAAACCTTAACCATGGTCAAGGTAGGGAAAAATGATCCTTAGTCCCTATATGAATCTTCTTAGGCTTAAGCATTTGAAGGAGTCCTTGAACCACCAAACTTGACTTCTATAGGAAATCATTGGTCTCCCATTATAGATATGAGCATTGTTAGTAGGTTTTACATGAAAAGAATGGGTCTTGGGGCTTGAACCATGGTTGGGGGAGGGAAATAAGGGATTTAAGTCCTAAAATTAGATTATTGGGCTCAAGCACCATGAAAGAGGCCTCAAACTACTTCACGGATTATCTCTAAGGGATCTTTGACCACCTAGTGGGATATGGGTTCCATTATGAGGATATGCACACCATTGTTAGGTCTCGAGGCCTTAACCTCTTGAACATATTCTTATACTGAGAGGTGGGGGAGGTGAATCAGTATAAGATAATTTCTACTTTAAATGAGAATTCATCAATCATTCATTAACTTTAAAACAGTGAATGCATGTAAATTGAAATTAAAATACATAGAGTTTAATTTGGAAACCCTTGCGGGAGAAAACTACAAAGACTTATCTTTATAAATGTCTATATTTAGCCTCATGTCATAAAAAACCCCATAGCATAATTCCCATAATATAATTCCATATTGCAGCATCACATCCTCAAAACAATGCACTTTGCAGCATCATAGTGCTTAGTCCTTCATAGCGCACCCTTAAAACCCTAAGAAAACTCCTCTTCCAATCCTTTAGACCCCAAGATTACTCCCCATCTCCTCTTGCACACCTCAGATCTCTTTTGTGCGCTTGTACTTTCTCTTATTGCTTGGATACACTTCAATGTGTACATCTATCCTATATTTATAGTGTTTCTACATTAAATTATGGGGTTGACTTGTAAAACTGGCTGGGCTGACCTGTACTTTATGGTAGGGTTGACCTTAAATTTCTAGCTAGGCCAACCTAATAGAATATTTCATATCTCTCATTCCTATGGATTTAGAGGGACTGCCATATACCATTGGAAATGTCTCAGAATAAAATTTTCAACCATATATCCTATGCTCCCATTTGAGCTAGGTATTCAGAGCAAAAATGCCTTGAAAGATAGGGTATCCAAACTAAGTATTTAAAAATCCAAAAATAATATTTCCAACAATCACCATCTTACAATATTTATCTTGGGCATATGTAGTCTCCCCATGTATTTGACATCAATGATAATAATGTTTCCACCAATACCCCCCTTTGTCATTGATGGAAAACCTTATTCAATTCTATAATACTCCCCCTATCTGCAACTCTCCTTGTTCCTGCAACTCTTCCTCTATATACAACTTCTCCCCCTTTGACATCAATGGAAAAGGGTTTCTCCCCCTGATCTTGTTCTTTCCTTTACTGGCATGGCTTGTAAATAGTGTTAGTAGGTTTTGAGATCCTTGGCATATATCTTATTGTATGTGTCTTGCTGATTTTTACTAGATTGTCAAAGTTTATATGATCCATCCTTCTATGTCATCATACAACATTTTTCTCCTTTGACTTCATTGAGAGCCTATACATTGCTTGGGGTTCTATTGCATTTTCCACTAATCTTACTGAACTGTTTTTCCTTATCTCATATCCTTTAGAATGAAATGTGAGGTTGCAACCTTGATCACACATTTGAATGACACTTAGAAGATTATGTTTTAACCCTTCAACATACAATACATTATGTATTTTAGTATTTATATTATCAATACTAATGATACCTTTTTCGAGTATCCTTGTGAAATAATTATCCCCAAAGTTAAGCTCCCTCCTTTTTCTTCCTCTAGGTTGAGAAATTTATCCTGATCCCCGGTCATGTTTTTTGAACATCCACTATCAATGTACCATCGGTTTCCTTTGTCTCGAGCATCCATTGCAAGTCCACATTCTTCCTTCTTTCGTTCTTCTTTCTTCCTTTTCCACACCTTTGTGCATTCTTCTATATGCTTGGTAAGAACATAGTATTCCCTGTTTTGTTTAGGAGACTTTATTATGTTTCTTCTATATTCACCTGCTATGTGTCGAAATTAATTGCACTTATAACATTCAATATTGTAATAAAGTAGGGGAGCAAATGAATTGTAGTTTCTATCAAAAAACCCAGGAGGACTTTTGGTTTTATTGCTCACATAATAATCCTTTGAGGTATTATAAGAACCTCTATTTATATCTCTCACATGGTCACTTCTTGCATAATCTCTACAATCTATTGCTTTATGACCAAAATTATTGCAGGAAAAACAATAGCCAAGAAAGAGATTTTGGTACCGGGTTGTGAAAGGCCTTCTTGGTGGAACAACTCTTCTAAACTCATTCTTGTTGTTCTTGTGAGAAGAATCGAGTTTCTGTTAGTCATTATTTCCTTCTCGCCACTTCTTTCATTGTTGATGGATCCATTGAGAATATTAGCATAGATTTTGGTATTTTTTTTGTTTTCCTTTTTTGATGGTTTTGTGACCTTAGTGCTTGCATCTCCCTCGAGAGTCTTTTTCTTTTCATCGCAGCTAATACCTATCTTGTTCAATGGTGAAATTTGGTAGCAGAGAATATTATCTAAGATTCCAGTACTCTTTCCAAAATTCAACCTTCTACTCAACTCATCAGTTGTTTTATCTAGTTTGTTTCTTAAGGAAACCTTTTCATTCTCTAGATTCTCGTAATTTTATTCATTTTTTTTTAGTTGACTTCTCACCACTTCTTCTATCCTTTTTGCCTCTTCTAGTTGAGTATTCAGGAAGATAAATATTTTTTTTGTTTCATCAAGATCATGATCCTTCTTTTCATATTTTTTCAATTTCTCTTTTTGTTTTTTATTCTTTCCCCTGAGTCTGTCTATTTCTTCTAAGGCATTGTGTTATACCAAGATTTGCCTCACCATTTCTATCTTGCACAGAGGGCCTGTTTCCATTTCCCTATGCAGACTTATCATCCCCTTTTGATAAATCCAGATCTACAAATAAACATTTTTTCACATATACACGCCCTATCAGTTATACAACAAGCGTACACACAGGCTACTCCACTACAGTCTGCGTACATTGGGATTTGTGCTAGAAAATAAAAAAATGGAGTCAGGTTTCCATGTCACGACAAGAGATCTCTGATCCTTGGCCTTCCATATACTGGAAACGTTCTGACTCAACCCTTCAGTTTCATTTTGAAGGCTATAAGAGCACAATTTCGAGCTATGGAAAAGAGGAGTAAGAGTTCATTTTGAAGGCTATAAGAGCACAATTTCGAGCTATGGAAAAAAGGAGTAAGCGTTCGACTTTGAGAGAAAAGTTACTCTGGAGAAATTACTTCATCTTGAGTCTGGATCCCTTTGTCCCTCAAGTATGAACACAATGTTCAACCCCCAAGCTCTTTCCCTATTGTTGAGATAACCTCATTGTCTCTCTCTTTCGAGCTTGCCTTTGGTGGAGGATTGAAATGGTGGAGACCCAGTTGGAAGGAACTTGGTTCCTTGGTTTCGAACCGTGCCAACATGGAAGTCTGTAATGTTGACACTTCTGTTGATCAATTATTAATAGAAATACTCATTTCCCATCCTATTGGTATCATGCAAATATATGATTATTATCCATGGGCATGTGTGTAATGTTTATTAATGGATTATGTTATATGATGTGCTAACCCCTTTACATTATCACTATATACTTGCTTTGCTTGTTCGTTGAGAACTTATTGCAGGTACAAATCTTTGGGTCGAAGTGCTCAACGGTGGAACATCATCAAACGTTGGATCAAGGTAGGCCTCTTTCTTATCTTTCACATTAGTTTAATAACATACAATGGAATTGAGTTGATTTCTGCAGTCATACCTATCTCTTATAGTTTACCCTTGGCCATAGAGAGTTTTTCCCTCGTAACAGAAATAGCGACTCCACTGGGGAGAGATGATCCTTCTAAGGGTTGAAGTACTTTTTCTTCTTGCATTTCTCTTTTTCCTTTGTGCTTCTTGTCATATCATTGCTTGGCAGATTCTGTTCACTCTGAGTCTAAGTTTTTAGCCTTTTTCCCCTTATCTGGCCTTGTTTTAAAGCATGTATGATCATTTTGCTTTGACAGTCGCGTACACACGCATTCTGCCTCTTTGCAAGTTGCGTATATACACACTCTTCTCCTGAGCAGTCGCGTATACCACTTTTCCTTGTTTGTTTTCTTGGTTTAGTGACTGTTGGGTGAGTTTTGATGTTTGTTGAGCCTTCTTAGGTCTCTATAGTGCCTGTTGAGCTTCTCTGGGTTGACAGGAAGCATGTTGGGAGTTGAATTTATGGGCGTAGTCTTTCTCGTTGTTTTTCATTTTTTGGTTTGTCCTTGAACCCTGGGTTGTTTGCTTGGCTGCTTGGTATTCTACTCGAGTTATTTTGTTTATACACAGTAGAATTTATATATCAGGTTGCTTTTCAGTCCATGCATTTTCTCTTTAATATATTGAAAATACAAAAAACAAACATTTTGCATTGGTTAACATTTTTGTCTTTGGGCCTTTATCATTAGCTTAGTACATTTAGTGAAAGATTGCATTTTAATTCTGAATTGCAGAGTTGAAATTGAAAATTGCACTATTTTTATTAGCATATCATTCATTGAAAAGTTAAAGGTAGACTTTGCATTATATTCATATTTATTTTTTGCAGAGTCATAACATCAAGAGTTTCGCTTCCATACCCTTTTGAGTAATCACGACCAATAAAATTTATGCTTTAAACTAAAATTGATTAGTCACGATTTTATTTTTAGGGTGCACAAACTAGCCTAGGATTTAGTGCCTTGGAATAGGATTTTGTGAGTAAAATTATCCAAGGCAATTAAATCAACATATGTGTTTGAGATAGGGAGTTGAGAAGTCCATTGTATAATTAGTAATATCAGGAGGCTCCGTTCACACTGGAGTTAATCACGAGGTCACACAAAGTTAGTTGAAGGGATAACCGTTGGATACTCGCCTAGCGTTAGAGATATTTCTATGGATTTATTCATATTTGGGGATCTTGCTAGTACCCATACCTCTTTGAGAGACAATTATTTCAAGGTTTTGGGATTTTCTACCCTGCCCATACGGTGATCCGAACTTACGACTGCTCGCATATGCATCAATTATATAGTGGTTTATTAGTTGTTTGACTTAGGTATCTCATAGGTTACTTGCAGGGGTTATTCTGCTAGTATCCTGGGTCAGATAGAGGTCAGACAACACACAACCTTTATGGATGATTACCTCTCTGGGGGGATATGACCATCTGGTTGTTAAGCCCATGAGGGCCTCTATAACTGATTATGTTACCTCCAAAATTTAACAGGGAGTCTCAAGTCCCTCTTGGACGAGGCATACCTTCTTTAGTGAGGGAGGCCACTCAGCCACTTTAGCCCGTTTGCATGCATATTGGTTGTTTGACTTTTTGGTATGCTCTTTGACTACTAGTTGACCTCAAGAGTCTATTTTGGGTTTTTTCATCATGGATAGTGGAGTTTCTTTTGCTCCCTCATTTACTGCTACCCACCTGTTGACGGGCGAAATCGACCGTCCGTCAACTGAGAGAGTGGAACCGGTCCGGGGTTGTCTAATAACCCAAGCCGTTTGGGATGAACCACCCTGACGGGTTTAGCGGCTCCGTTAGCCGATCTAAGGTCCTAAGAAAACAAAAAATAAAACTAATCTACAATAACTAATCTAACTAAAAATAAATAACACAAACTAAACTAATCTAATTAAAACTAACTATTAAACAAACTAACTAATCTAACTATTCTATATATACAATCTACTAACTAATACTCTACTAACTTTAACTAATTAACTATCTAACTACTAATGGAAATATAACTTATTCACAAAATGTACAATATGTACAATTTACAGATTTGAATAAAATCTGGAAAACTCATTTATATTTTGTCCTAAGACAGAGAAAGATATTTTTGTTGATTTTATAATTTTATGAACAGAAATAAAACAAAAACTAACTAAACTAAACAACTAATATACTAATTCTAACTACTCATCTAGCTAAACATATATCTAACTAAACTACTTAAATTATACTAATAAATTAATGAAAATAAATCACAAACTAACCTGGAGAAATGCTCCAGATTTGTCCTGTGTACGATGATTGTCTTAGCTGATCAGAGGGAGGAAACCCGCACCGAATTATCCAAGAGCTTCTCGTAAACGATAGCTGCAACACTCTTCAATGTGATTACAGGACAAACAAGACATAAAATCTACAACAATCTTATGATTTATAAATCTTCACAATTAGATAAACCCGTATGCAAAAGACTTATACAAAATAATTCAATTGATGAAGAAGAGAAATCTGTCATTCATTAACTGAACAAAATAATTGCTGTAGTTTTTATGTAATGAAAGAAAATCAGATATGGATTGAGACATTAATTAATTCATATCATTATGTAATAGACTAAGATAGCTAAAGTAGTCTATAATCAATTGCTAATGACATGCATAAACTTGAAACAAAAGATTGATATTATGAAAGCGAAAGTTGTAGCAAAACATCAACTTCTGTCTCAATTTGTATTAGAAATCCATAGCCTGGTTCTCCCACAAGTGAGGATGATCCTTATTACAAAAATAATAAGTATTTAAAGGCCTTCCATAGGGTAAAACATCCCTGTGGAAGTTATCAAAACTATTTACATAAAATCTGGGAAGATATCCCAAGTTCAACTAAACTAGGAACCTAAAATAAAACTAAAACACACAAATATCCCCTAGACTGTCCAATATGTCCAATGCAATTCGGATGTACCTGAAAATGGTAAAAAATGGACAAGTTAGAAGGATCCTTCATTAATAAAATGATAAAAATCTAACTCTTTAGACTAGCTACAGAATCTTGCGATTCTGTAGCTGGTCTAAATAAGACACAAAATCAACATTAAAATCAACTCAAATCTTTTAAAGAATTAAATTTAACTCACATCCAATAGCTATTTGAAAACGAATCATTCAAACTAAAATTGTTATAGAATTCGCAATCAAACAAGATCAAGATCGATCAAATGACTACAGAGATACGTGTACTCTGTTTTGTTTGTTACCACAAAGTCGGATGAACTGAATCATAATCAGACATTTGTGAAATCGTTTCATATTAATTTGAAATCGATATAATTAAAACAAATCGCAAGCAATTGTTATGCTGCCTCATAAACAGGGGACACGATCGAATCCAAACGAGATCATAACTGTACTGATATAACAAAAGATTTATGCCATAAGCGAACTAAACCAACACTGGCGCGTAACTGTCCACAAACGAAATCGTAATGAGATCAATCAGTTGGTGACAGGGTTCATAAGAATTATCCGATCATTTGTTTTAGCCAAATGGGCAGACAAGATCGATTTACTTTGATCAAAATCATTTCTTTTAAACGAATTATAACTGGATTTGATAGAGATAACAAAGTCAATCAATTCGTTTTGCAAATTAAAATCAAACAGAGCAGCTTTTACGATGCGAATCCAACTCATGAAAATGATCGAACTAACTGAAAATAAACAACAATCCAATCAAGCGAATCAAACAGCGAGGATTTAACATAGTCATAGCTAATCAAAAAACTTCCATGATTCGGGCGTGAATATCATTTGCACAGGCTTTTAATAAGAGTATTGTTTCCATAAAAACAGAGTCGTTTTTCCAAATTAGAAATGATCAGAGTTGTATTCTCGACTTATAAGGCCACGTCAATTCAAACTCAAGAAGCCGTTCCAAAATCACAACATACAATCTAACCATAACGAAATCAAAATAAGACATGATCGTATTCTAAATCTAGTATGAAAAACTTTCTGTTCAAATTGGATACAAACAAATTCACTTGACAACAAACCATCAATTTTAACTCAATCGAACAAATCAAATCCAATCGAAAATCAATCAAATACGATAAAATCTATCAGTGACTAAGCTGGGTAAATCATGTAACTAAATCGAAATTTCATTTATTTTTAACAAGCGAAAACATTGTACATGATGAACACATTATGATAGAGTCATTTCGAAATATACACAGGACTATTCGAAAACAAAATTCAAAACATTGTATTTATCCGAGGAATTTACAAAACGAAAACAATATCAAAATTCATACCTGTATGGCGAGCAGACGGCTTGATCATGACATTTTGGAGTTGACAACTATTGTAGCCGATTCAACGTTTTTAAATATGATGGAACCAGTGGTCCTTTGCTTCCTATCAATTGCTTGAAGTTTGTTTCTTTGGTTGGTCAACACTGCAACTTGACTTTCGAGAGATTGGATTTTCGATTGAAGCACAGGAACGTCTATATAGTATCGTTCCAACCATAAATCAAATTGGTCACAGGACGACTGTCCGGGTTTTCAAAGAGCAGGTGAGGGTTTGGTTACATTGTTGAGGGTTTCGTTAGGCAGTTTAATCCCTGGGTAACTGGGATTGTTTCTTAGGCACGGGGGAAGGTTCAAAACGAAATCATAAGGTGGCTCGGGGCACAAACCCTATGAGTAAGGGTACTCACTGGCTAGGAAACGTTCTATGTCAGAGTCTGAATCCTCACTAAGGACAATGGGATTCTTCTCAACAGAGGGTTTAGGTTTATTTCTAGCCATCCTCGAAATAAGCCGAGCATTCTTTTTACCCTTAGCAATAACAATAGGGTTTTCCTTGGGATTTTTGCTTACATGATTTATAATAGTCTCAACCTTCTCAGTTATAGCATCTGGTAAGTCAATATCAGGGTCGACCGAAGGTTTAGGAGGAGGCAGCAAGGCATGGAAGGGCACGGGTGGCTCGACCTTGGTTTCATTTACCACAGGCTTGTCAACCTGGACAGGGTCTGTGTCATCAAAACCATTTTGAGCGATGAAAGCTCGCCAACTATCACCGTGGAGACTTAAGTGATAAACAATAATAAGTTTAATAAGTCCATGGTGGAATAGGCTACTATCAACCTTCTCCCTTTTGAACCTTTTCGACATTTTATATAGGCTACGCTGAAAGTAAAAGGGCATATTCAACGGGTATCCCATAAAATTCATTAACAAACGCAGGTGGTAGAGAAAGATGAGTCCATATCGACCCTCACAGGTCATGAATTGCTTAATTATTATGAAAAGGTCATGCCATCGTGGTTTAAGCATAGATATGGGCATACCTCTGTCACAATATGTGACCTTTCGGGAGACGAACAAAAGTGGCCAAGGCACCTCTTCCACTTTCGAATTTTTGAACCAATGCTGACCCATGGCAGGTAATCCTGTAGCAGAACTGATAAACTCCTCATTGATTTCCAACTGAATATCGCCCACCTTGGCTCTACAGCCATCAAAAGTCAGGGCGAACTGCTGTGCCACAACTATATTAAAACCCTCAAACCTCTTCAAGAAGGTGAGCCAACAGTTATCCTCCAAGTCTTTCCGGGCATTGTCGAATAGTATCAAGGCTTGGCTACCGTTCGGCTCGATTCATACCACTGGTGCCATGGAGCCGAGCACACGGTGAAAGAGCCAGGGTTTGGGTCATAGCACATAGGAGCAGAGTGCACGAAGGGTTATCTGAGCTAACAGAGGTAAACAGGGATAAGGGATAGGAATAAATGTCATCGTGCGAAGGTGGTGGAGCTTATCTCTGCCATGCATAATAGTTATTGCCAAAGTACAACCGCTGGCTTTCATAGCTGTTCAACCCACTATTGTATAGTTCAACAATCATGTCACTTGGCCGACCAATGAAACCCATGGTAGAACCAACGCGCGCAATCAACGTTATGCCATAGTTTTCAAACAACATACAAATTGAGACCAATATCAAATGTTTTGACCATGCGCCAATGTATTGTAACAACTCATATCAAGAATTTAACCAATGTGCCAATGGGTCTTCATATAATCAACATGCCATTTGGTTTTGAAAACACGATCATAGGTATCATATTAAAAGATATATATAAAGGATTTAACCATAACACCTATGTACTTTCATGAAACCAATGTGCAAAGTAAATTGATCAAATAACATATAAATCCAAATGCCAATGCATTACAAATTCAATGAAACCAAGTCACAAAATCAACCGAAGCATGAGTACCGATCAAAGATCTTGCCAACTGTATAATGATAATTAAAAGGTAAGCGCAATAGGCATATCGACAAAAGAGATAACGACAATTCAGATAATGATTTTAAGGCGACTTCGAAAGACTAAGTTTTCACGCTTACAGTCGTGAAAACAACAACGAAGGTAATTGTGCAAAAGTCGCAAAAATAAAAGTGTCGTTCATTTGAAAATAGTGACGAAAAATTGATGTTTGCAAAACATTGGTGTAGGCAGATTATAAGACAGTGGAAAAATGTTGATTGGCTGCCAACACCACCCCATGATGCCTACTCATTTCATGGGGATGGATCCTTCCGCTTTTTACAATGGTGTGTAGAACTACAACACTCAGTCCGCGACTTGGGTCTCTAGTAATTTTTCTATTGATATGTCTTCACCTGTGCAATCCTCTCCCTGGTCCACATATATGAATCCTAGCATGGGATCTGGGGGCATCATGGCTCTGATGCCTACTCCTTCGTTTGATATGAGTCGTGTCCCCATGGGAGGTTGGAGCCTCCCCCCTTTTGAATCTCATGCTAACTATGCTCTTCGAGGAGCCAGTTCTTAGATAGGTTCCTTTCCCACTTATTATGCACCACCCACACATCTTTCGCCCTCCATGTCAGTTCCTTCAAACATTTTTCCCATGACTAGCCCTCAGATGCCTCCGGGTATTTCATATGGAGAAAACCAATTTTACGGTTCGGGCTACCCTATTTATGAGACCCCTTCGCAAGGGGAAAACATATATCATCACTCGAATAATTCTTATCCAACCTCGATCCCTTCGCAGACCTCAGAGATGATGCCTGTCCAAACTTCTTCTGAACACTTTAGTGCAAGCTATCACCCTTCTGGGAAGAGACGAGGAGTACACCAGGATCCTTCCTGGCTTGCAATATTCTAGAATCAATCTTTCCTCAAACCTTGGAATCAAATACCACCATCTATCACTAGCCCAGTCACTGTCAATCAAATCGGTGCTCCATACCCAAACTCTGCCAGTCATATCGGAGATGGGTCAACCTTTTCTACAAATTATGTCGACAACAACCTCTGCTAATTATGTTGGGGGCACCATTCTTTTCACTCTGAATCATAGTTGTGTCACGTCTCCAACCTCTATTCATCATTCATGAGACGACTCTCTTTCCCTTGCTAATTACATCAAGAATCCTAGACGTCTCAAATGTAAGCCTAAATTCCTTTGCAAGACTTGTGAAGGAAATCACCTTACACGTTTGTGTATGGTTACTGCTGAGATACTAGAAGCGTGGGGCTTAGCCAAGAGCCCTTTAGATTCTGAGACATCCTTGGTTTCTCCTCGCTCTACTTCTACTTTGATAGCCTCGGTGGTCCCACCACCGCAATCCCCTCCTGACCTCGCCTCCTTTTTCAAAAGTGAAGCGTCTCTCGCCCCCATTACTATGCATCCTCTTCAACCTATAATTGAAGAATTGGCCACACCAGTGCAATATCTGGTCAACCCTACTCTCCTTGAAGAGAGTGATGCGCCTCTTAGTCATGTCATCAACATTCCTAACCCTACTCCTTCTGAACGAGAGAGATTTATTATTCCCCAGAATGCTCTCTCTCCAAGTCCTGACGAAGTTCCCTTCGATTGGGACGACCTGATGGGGCATCCCATACCCCCACCTATGTATTTTCCGTTAAGAGACATTATTCAAACCATCATGGAAACGATATCCTCCATCAACAATTTCTCCTCCTTGACTTGGAGAACTTTGGGTTTTCCCAAGATTTTGTCAGTGATCCATGAGATACTGACTTTTCGCAAAAGACTGAGATGGGAGCCTTGGCCTCCCCCTTTACATGTTGATTAAGACACCAAAAATGAGTCTTAGTTAAGATCTTTTCTGACTCATCTAAAAACCAGAAATATGACCAAGTGATTTGTCCCTTTCAAACTCATTAAACTGGATTTGAAAGGTCATGTGTCTTAGTTAAGCTCTTTTCCGACTTATTATAAAAAAAAGAAAAGATTTCCGAGTGAACTTGTATTTTTCACACTCGTAAATTGGATTTGAAAAGACGTCTATTTGACACAATTTTACCACTTTTTCACACCAAGTAGACTACAATACATAAAAAATGATATTTTTTGGCGTTAAGTTGTGATTGCATCTCTTTCCCTCGCTTGCAGTATTGAGCCTTTAGCCGGTTCTCACTTTGCGTTATAAACCGTTGCCTAAGAATTTTTGCATCCTCAACCAAGAAGAGCCTTGTTTATATCCTTCAAAATTTGACACCCTATACCCTAGAGGAAACATCACCCCGAGTGTCCATCTCTCGCATGCATTTCCTTGCATTAAGCATAGGTACGTTCCACTGCTAGAACTAGTTTTTCTTACTTGCGACACTCGTTTCCTCCTCTGTATCATAGCATTCATTTTCTATGAAAAAAAAAATACGGGCAGGAAGGGAGTACTATATTATAATTGGCAGCAATCGTGTCGCCTTTGAATAAAGCACAAAATTATTGAGTCCTTGTGTCATCATAATTTTGTGTTTTAGCATGGTCTTAGGAAGATGATCCCGTTACAGAGTTTTCTCTATCGACTGGTTACTCTTCCAGTCCCTATAGAGAATGTTATTGATGCCTCCTGCATCTAATAGTCACATCATTGATTCTATGCTGTCAAGGTCCACCACATGTCTCATGCTCTTGTTCAAAGGAATTCTCACAACTTGCGTCGGCCACTCCTCATAAATATTGACTTTGCATGTCATCCATACCCTCAGTTTGTCTCAAAATCACATGATACTATGGTCTTATCACGCACCCTGGCCCTACTTGCATCATCGGTAGGTCACCTTGAACCCAACAATCGACATTTCATCATTATTCATTGACTGGGTGGTTTCCCTTGTGTTTGACGGCAAAAAATCTATTCACACTTTGGGATTTGTGTAGTGTCTTGTATGCCATTAGCCTTATCGATGGTTTCCTCGCCTTTGTCAGTAGTTTTCATCATTGGATGCTATTCATAGGGTATTTTTAGTGTACCACTTTCATTTGATACACGCGAAAGACGTACAGGGTCATTGGTTCGTGAACATGTTCTTCATCCGATCTCCACCAAATCATGAAGCTCCTGCTTTGTTCCTCATGTTGACTGATGAGAAATGCCTTAATGCTCTCCTTTCAACAGGTCTCTTTCCATAGACTTCAACTCATCTATTCTGGATATGGGACCTAGAGTTTTATGAGTACCTTGAGGCTTACAGTCATTAGTGGCAGACTCTCTCGCCATTGACAGAGGGGAATACATCAATGTCTCCTAATCAATGGATTTCTCAAGTGTTCGACACTGACTCCTTAATTCACACTTGTAGGAATGTACTCGGTTCCTTGATACCTACTTTCATTATTGGTAGGTTGTCTCATGTTTGTTAACGGTATACCTTAATGACCAGTAATCAAATAATGTCTCATTATGTTCTACCTAAACTCCTTTATTCACATGATGTAGACTTGCACCCTTGGAGGATAGTGTAGAGGACTTGAAGACATCACTATGTGGCCACAACGTTCCTAAGTTGTTGCTTCCCTTTCATTGGATCAACACCTGTTCGACTTTAGTGATCATGGGAGATCATTGTACTCCATGGTATACATATATCTTCAGATTGATTTTGAGACTGGTTTCAATGGGCCTTGTTTGTGACTATGACAACTTTTGGCATATAACCATAATTGTATCTGCCTATTCATGGCCACAGACACTTATTTGGTATATTTTTCACATGGATCTGCATTGTATTCTTGGCAGCCATGTATCCAAAGTCAGTACAGAATGTAATGAGAAATCGAGTTCGTCCAACTGGTTCTCTACCACTCCACTCATGGGTTATTTATAATGTATTTCGGCCATCGCAGATACTCCTCTAATCTCACACATTAAGGGGCATCTGTTATAGCAAGATTTTCCTCACCATTACTATCTTGCACAAAGGGCTTGTTTCCATTTCCCTATGCAGACTTATCATCCCTTTTTCATAAATCCAGAGCTAAAAATAAGAATTTTCCACATATACTCACCCTATCAGCTATATGATGCAAGAGCATCATCTCACATCAGCCAGCCAGCCACGTCAAGCGCACGCATTCAAATATGAAGAAAGGCGCAACCGTCATTTTGATTTGAAATTAAATGTTTAAGCTCTTGAGCTGGGAAGCCGTGCCTTTGTGCAGGCTGTAGATAAGATAGGTCTTTAATGTTTGCAAGGCTGAGATCTAGATCTGATCTGTGGACTAGACAACCATTGAATGTAATTGAATAGGGTAGTTGAGGTTTGGAGGGAAGAGCTCGAAGAGCCCCCTCAGGTAAAAAACCATATGGTATCTCATTTGAGGATAAGAGTGAATATAGTTGAGTTAGAGTTTGCGAATAGAGAGAAGAAGAGAAGGAACCGAGACTTTGTTACAGGCCATGCTCAGGAACACCATTGTAAACATGCATTTGTCGTTTTAATATAAACAACAGTTTTTCCTGCATATTTCTGGTGTTAAATGAATGTCTGTGAGTGTTATTTATATGATGTGAATGTATGTTGTAGATGTATGTTAGGCATTTGCAGGGGTTTTGTTTGGTTCCAGGCTTGAGAGGTCTTTGAGGTTTCATGCCAGGAGGGCGTGATAGAGTATTGCGGTCTCTGAATACCAGTTCATAGATGCACTTCTGAATTTTGTGGGTTCATACAAAGGCGTGCCAGGTGGGCACAGGAGCTGGAATCACTAATTCGAAGAAGGCCGTGAGGTTGTTGAATACCTCAGGAGGTGAGGCTATATATGGGAACACAGTCATAGACTAAACTTATGTTGTGAGTTCTACAAAGCTCTGCCAGGAGGGCATTGATCAAGTGCAAGGAGTGCACAGAAGACAGAAGAACTCTGTTGTGAGTTCAGATAGAATCCAGAATCACTAAGGATTCTGAGAGCTCTGTCAGAAGGGAATTGAGCAAGTGTAAGGAGGACACAGAAGAAAAAACCTCTAAGGAGTTCTGCAAGAGCTCTTCCAAGTGGGCATTGAGCATATGCATAGTGATGCACTAGGGAACTCTGTTGTGAGTTCGTAAGAAGTAAGAGTCACGGAGGATTCTTGATACTCTGCCAGGTGGGCATGGAGTAAGTACTTTAAGTGCACGAAAGGGATTCTGTTGAGTTCAGAAGAAGGCAGAAGCTCTGGGGAGTTCTGTAAGAGGCTCTGCCAAGTGGGCATTGAGCATATTCGCAAGGTTATTAAATACCCGAAAATACTCAGCGATAGGTTGCTTGAGTAGACTGAGCACCAGGAGGGCCTCATAATTCTCCATTTGCAGGAGAAGGAAAGAATATTTATTCCCTTAAGGTTTGAGGAGCAGGAAAGCTCATAAGAGACAACACCTTTGTGTGTGTGCGAATACTCTACAGGAGTACAGACATCAGAATCCTTCAAGGATTCGAAAGAAGGATAAAAGCTCAGGAGGAGTAGTGCTCTAAGCGCACGAAGCCGTAGCTGCAAGGAGTGTAGAGGCCAGAGAACTCTCGGGAAGAGTTTAGAGTTTTCTAAAGCTCAGGAGGAATCACATTTTCATACGCGCAGGCGAGTGCTTTTACACACAGAGGTCACAAGAGATCACAGGGACGAAGCAAAGGTCGAGGCCTTTGAGATTTCGAAATTCTTCCAAGTCTGGGAAGAAAGCACCAAAGCTAGGGAGGAGCAACAGCTGCCATTGGATCGATCTGGAGAGATCTGGACCGTTGAGAAGATTTCATGTCCAGGAGGTAGTGCAACAGAGGAGCGCACAGGAGAAAGGATATGGACCGTCAGATCTTGGTCCAATTACTCGTCAACCGTTGGATATGATAGGAGCTGCACGAGGTTTAAACTTTGTGAATAGGAGGGTGAAATTCCCGAAAGGCATTGACACGTTAGGATATCGGAATTTGGGATATCGAAAGTCTCGAGGACAGGAGATCGGGAATATCCAGGGAGAAAACCTCGAAACACATCAGATTCGTCGATCCATTTGGGACACGTGGCAGAGATTTACATCACTTTGGCACATTGGAGGTTGAGAGTGCGAAGGAACAGCGGCGAGGAGGAGTCTCGCATCGGCAAAACCCGAAACGTGAAATCCTGAAAGGGGTTTCCAAGCAGCTGTCATATCAGAGTTTTGGGAATTGACATTTCGGGGGTCTAGAGGTCGAGTGCTTGGGTTGAAAAACCCCGAAATAAGGTCTCGGTCATGTGAAGGATGGTCACTTGGAATGGAGCATAGCCAAGTGGGGCTAAGGCATTGCCAATTCGACATTTCGCGGATCGGTGAATCGGGAGTCGAGAGGACAAGATATCGGGCTCTCGCATCAATAAATCCTGAAGGACATATGGCTACGATCATACGTGAAGTGGTGATGTGGGCCAAGACTTAGCCTTGAGGGCTAGTTGACAATAGAGGCGTTTTGACATATCGGAAGATCAGTGATCGAGAGAACGCGGGAGCAATGGTTCTCGTGACATCGGGAATTAAGAAGTCCCGAAACCTGAAATTCTTTCGGGGAAAGTCACAGGTGCGTGTAGAGGCTGGGACAGGACAAGAAGGACCTGTGGATCGGGTTTTAACAGAGATTCCAACAGGGAATCGAAAGAGCTAATTCATCTCGAGGATTGAATGAACGAGCCTGTGAGCGGACGTAGAGTGTGCAAGTTTTGCGTCTGCATCAAGTGGTATTAGGGTGAGAACTCTGTTTGTATATTTCAATCCGAGGGAGAAGGCAAAAGAAGACAGAGTACTGAGGACTCTGTAGAGGATTGTTTATAGGTAGGCAACATTCCATAGGAAATCAGGAGGACTGTGGAAGAGGCTGGAAACACTCAAGGTTTCAAAGTGACAGCAACAGATTTTCCAACAGGGAAATAGATAGCAAGATGGCTACTGAAGGCCGAAGATACACTGGAAAGAAAAGCCCAGAGTTGATGGTTAAAAGACAGTGTAAGATGTTAAAATGGTGGTTCAGGCCTACTGAAAACCTCAACAGACCAGAGAAAAGGGTTAAGATATGTAAACCAGAGACTAGGAGAAGTCTCAGTAGTAAAGATGAATTGATGAAGATCTCAAGCACTGCCAGGAGGGCAGAGAAGAAATTCTTAATTTCCAGGTGGGAAAAGGGTTGAGATCACTACGGGATCTCACAGACTGTCATGAGGATAGCTAGGGAATTTCACAGTGCCATGTGGGCAATGAATTGAGATCGCTGCTGCCAGGAGGGCAGCAAAAGGTTTCCAATTTACCAGGTGGGAACGGGAACAGAGATGGAATTAGTTGATTCCATATACTACTAGGAGGGAAGAAGAGACATCCCATATTGTCAGGTGGGCAGGGGTGAGCAGGTGAGTTGGAATCATCCAGAGAAGCTGACAGAGCAGATGAGCTCGAAGTTGGATTTAGATCAACAAGAGCAGCTGATAGAGAGGAAGGCATTGGAGAAGATATATGAAGCTTCCCAAGCAGGAGAGGAGAATGATAATTCTGAGGAGTGTCTCAATTCTTTCAGCTAGGAAGCTGAGGAAGCTGCAACACTGAAGCTGGCAGCAGAAGAAGTCGAAGAGCAGGTAGGAAGATTAATCATTCCATGGGAGATGGAGCTGAAGATGCTGGACGATTGGCTGAACAATCCAGGGCCAGCAAGAGAACTGGTAGAATATCAATTGTCAGAGGAGGTGACTGAACAACAGGTCAGTCGAGGGAAAACTGTAGAGCTGAAGTCTGCAGCAGGGTGGACACTTAGTGCCACAGAAGAAGATGAAGAAGAAAGCATGGGAGATCACAGTGATCTGCCCAATTGCAGAAAAGTTTTGTAGCTGAGACTACATGAACAGAGCCAGCCACTGGAGCAGCTGGACGAAATGATAGAAGATATTAGAAGGCTGATGGTAGAGTCAGTAGAAACTGCCAGCGAGGAGAAGTTGAGCAGAAGAGAGGAAGAAGTAGCAGCAGCAACAGCAGCGCAGAAGCAACAGGGAAATGGAGCAGATAAACAACTCCAGAAATTCGTCTGGGATCCAGGAGGATTTCAATAGCTGAGAGGGGAAGCTCATGAGCAAGATCTCATGAATTTTGCAGCTGAGGAGTATGATGTAGGAGCATCATCTCACGTCATCCAGCCAGCCAACCATCCATGTCAAGCGCACGCATTCAAAGCTGAAGAGAGGCGCAACCCTCATTTTGATTTGAAGTTAAATGTAATTAAATGTTTAAGCTGTTGAGCTGGGAATTCCTGCCTTTGCGTAGGCTGTAGATAAGATAGGCCTTTAATGTTTGCAAGGCTGAGATATGGATCTGATCTGCGGACTAGACAACCATTGAATGTAATTGAATATGGTAGTTGAGGTTTGGATGGAAGAGCTCGAAGAGCCCCCTCAGGTAAAAGACCGTATGGTATCTCATTTGAGGATAAGAGTGGATATAGTTGAGTTAGAGTCTGCGAGTAGAGAGCATAAGAGAAGGAGCCGAGACCTTGTTACAGTCCATGCTCAGGAACACCATTGTAAACAAACATTTGTCGTTTTAATATAAACAACAATTTTTCCTGCATATTTCTGGTGTTAAATGAATGTCTGTGAGTGTTCTTTATATGATGTGAATGTATGTTGTAGATGTATGTTAGGCATTTGTAGGGGTTTTGTTTGGTTCCAGGCTTGAGAGGTATTTGAGGTTTCATGCCAGGAGGGCATGACAGAGTACTGCGGTCTCTGAATACCAGTGCATAGATGCACTTCTAAATTCTGCGGGTTCAGACAAAGGCGTGCCAGGTGGGCACAGGAGCTGGAATCACTAATTTGAAGAAGGTCGTAAGGTTTTTGAATACCTCAGGAGGTGAGGCTGTATATGGGAACACATTCATAGAAGGAACTTATGTTGTGAGTTCTGTAAAGCTCTGCCAGGAGGCATTGAGCAGGTGCAAGGAGTGCACAGAAGACAAAAGAACTCTGTTGTGAGTTCAGACAGAAGCTAGAATCACTAAGGATTCTGAGAGCTCTGCCAGAAGGGAATTGAGCAAGTGTAAGGAGGACACATAAGACATAACCTTTAAGGAGTTCTGCAAGAGCTCTTCCAAGTGGGCATTGAGCATATGCATAGTGATGCACCAGGGAACTCTGCTGTGAGTTTGTAAGAAGTAATAATCATGGAGGATTCTTGATACTTTTCCAGGTGGGCATGGAGTAAGTACTTTAAGTGCACGAAAGGAATTCTGTTGAGTTCAGAAGAAGGTGAAAGATTTGGGGAGTTCCGTAAGAGGCTCTGCCAAGTGGGCATTGAGCGTATTCGCAGGGTTATTGAATACCCGAAAATACTCAACGATAGGTTGCTTGAGTAGGCTGAGTTCCAGGAGGGCCTCGTAATTCTCCATCTGCAGGAGAAGGAAATAATATTTATTCCCTTAAAGTCTGAGGAGCAGGAAAGTGCAGAAGAGACAACACCTTTGTGTGTGTGAAGACTCTACAGGAGTGCAGACGTCAGAATCCTTCGAGGATTTGAAAGAAGGATAAAAGCTCAGGAGGAGTAGTGATCTAAGCGCACGAAGCCGTAGCTGGAAGGAGTGTAGAGACCAGAGAACTCTCAGGAAGAGTTTAGAGTTTTCTAAAGTTCAGGAGGAACCGCGTTTTCATACGCGCAGGCGAGTGCTTTTACGCATAGAGGTTGCAAGAGATCACAGGGACGAAGCAAAGGTCGAGGCCTTTGAGATTTAAAAATTCTTCCAAGTTTGGGAAGACAACACCAAATCTAGGGAGGAGCAACAACTGCCATTAGATCCAGCTAGAGAGATCTGGACCGTTGAGAAGATTTCACGTCCATGAGGCAGTGCAATAGAGGAGCACACAGGAGAAAGGATATGGATCGTCGGATCTTGGTTCAATTACTCGTCAGCCGTTGGATCTGACAGGAGCTGAACGAGGTTTAAACTTTGTGAACAGGAGGGTGAAAGTCCCAAAAGGCATTGGCGTGTCGGGATATCGGAAGTCTCGAGGACAGGAGATCGGGAATCTCCAGGGAGAAAACCCTGAAACACATCAGATTCGTCCATCCATTTGGGACACGTGGTGGAGATTTACATCACTTCAACACATTGGAGGTTGAGAGTGTGAAGGAACAACGGCGAGGAGGATTCTCTCATTGGGAGAACCTGAAATGCGAAATCCCGAAAGGGGTTTCCAAGCAGCCGTCATATCAGAGTTTCGGAAATTGGCATTTCGGGGGTCTAGAGGTTGAGTGCTTGGGTTGCAAAACCCTGAAATATGGTCTTGGTCATGTGAAGGATGGTCACTTGGATCGGAGCATAGCTAGGTGGGGCTAAGGCATTTCCAATTTGGCATTTTGCGGATCGGTGAATCGGGAGTCGAGAGGACAAGAGATCGGGCTCTTATGTCAATAAATCCCGAAGGACATATGGCTACGGTCATACATGAAATGGTCGTGTGGGCTAAGACTTAGCCCTGAGGGATAGTCGACGATAGAGTCATTTCGACATATCGGACGATCGGTGATCGGTAGATCACTGGAACAGTGGTTCTCGTGACATCAGGAATTAAGAAGTCCCGAAACCCGAAATTCTTTCGGGGAAAGTCACAGGTGTGTGTAGAGGCCGTGACAGGACAAGAAGGACCTGTGGATAAGGTTTTAACAGAGATTCTAGCAGGGAATCGAAAGAGCTAATTCAGCTCGAGGATTGAATGAACAATCCTATGAGCGGACATAGAGTGTGCGAGTTTTATGTCTGCATCACTATACAACAAGCGTACATGTAGTATGCTCCACTACGACCCGTGTACATCGAGATTTGTGCCATAAAATACAAAAATGGAGTTGGTTTTCCATGTCATGACAAGAGATCTCTGATCCTTGGCCTTCCATATACTGAAAATGTTCTGACTCAACCCTTCAGTTGCATTTTAAAGGCTATAAGAGCACAATTTCGAGCTATGGAAAAGAGAAGAAAGCGTTCAACTTTGAGAGCAAAGTTACTCTGGAGAAATTACTTCATATTGAGTCTACATCCCTTTGTCCCTCAAGTCTGAACACAATATTCAGCCCCCAAGATCTTTCCCTATTGTTGAGAGAATGTCATTGTCTCTCTCTTTCGAGCTTTCCTTTGGTGGAGGATTGAAGTGGTGGAGACCCAGTTGGAAGGAACTTGGTTTTTTGGTTTCGAACCATGCCAACACGGAAGTCTATAATGTTGACACTTTTTTCGATCAATTATTAATAGAAATATTCATTTCTCATCTTATTGGTATCGTGAAAATATATGATTATTATCCATGGGCATGTTTGTAATGTTTATTAATGGATTATGCTATCTAATGTGCTAACCCCTTTACATTATCACTATATACTTTCTTTGCTTGTTCGTTAAGAACTTATTGTAGGTACAAATATTTGGGTCGAAATGCTCAACGGTGGAACATCATCAAATGTTGGATCGAGGTAGGCCTCTTTCTTATCTTGCACATTAGTTTATATAGCATACAATGGAATTGAGTTGATTTCTGCAGTCATACCTGTCTGTTGTGGTTTACCCTTGGCTATAGAGAGTTTTTCCCTCGTAACACACTAATGCGTTCTGCTTCAAGATTCAATTTCTATATCAGTAGACTTTGTATCCATGGCCATGAAGAGGAATTATTCTTTTTCAATCTCAGAAACATAACCATCAATTTCTTCAGACGAGCTATTGTCCTCTCTAGAGAAAAATATCATCTTCTTAGTATATTTTCCTCTTTTGTGTTTATAAGGTTTGGTTTTATTGTTATGTTCTTCTTCATCGTTTTCTTCCCTTTTTTTATATGGAAATTTAACAAAAAAATGTGTTGGAACATCAAGTCATGATGGTTCATCACACTTCTCTTGGAATCAATCAGAAGGGTGATCGAACAGATCTCTACATTAGTCGTTTGAGTAGTCGAAAATTCTGTCGGTCATAAAGTCAACCAACATTCGAAGATAGTCCGTTGGTTGATTGAGCAGCTAAGAAATTTACTACAAGTTGGACGAATGGGCATTCAGGTCGAGAATCCTTGTCGAGCCAACTAAACAACATGGATTTGATAGAGTCAACTCTAACATTTGACGGTTATATGTGGACACGATCCTACAAATTTCATGGAAGTTAGTTAGATCTTGAAGCTATAAATAGTATACCCCATGGGTCATTATCATCAAGCGATCAAGTGATATCATTTTTGTGTACAAGATGCCCAATATGCATTGTGATGTTCTGATCATAGTGCATTATGCTTAAGTGTTGTAATGGTGTCTTTAGACACCACCTTTTGTCTTAAAAAATTTATTCCCTCTTCGATTAGTTGCAAAACTATTTGTTTCATAACAAGTTTTACCCTATTCACCAACATGGTATCAGAGATAATCATTTTAAACCTCACCTATTATTTGGAAACCTTGTTGAGCCAGATTGGTTGTGCCATTGAATCTGGGCCAGTTGTTTTCTTATTGGAACTGGTTGAAACAAAAAACTTTATGTCTAGATATCAAAGATGGATTTGAAGATCAATCATGTAATTTTGAATGGATTAAATTATATAGTATGGAAACTAGACATGGAAACCCTATTGAAGAGTAAAGGACTATGGTAGTATATGAAGACCGTGATTCCATATCCAATAGATGATCATGCAAAGTTCATTGTTGATGGAAAGAAGGATGAGGCTGTGGGGGTCATCATGAACTATATCTCACGGAATATTCATTTTCACCTCATTGGAATCAAATTCCCTCATCAAGTCTGGAAAAAGTTGAATTCGATATTCGACATAGTTGACGAAAGCCACGTCATGCAGTTGGAGAAAGAGTTGATCTCTCTCAATCCTTATTGTTTTGATAGAATAGAGGACTATCTAGCGCATGTAAAGGAAATCCAGTTGAAGTTGGGCGAATGTGGAAAGATTTATCAGAATAAATATGGACAAATCATCAAGTTGGTCCTGATGAATTTGAGAACACCATTCAACATGTTCATTTTGAATTTCCACACCAACTGGAAGGCATGGAAGGAAGATGGTAAGGACTACACCTTTGAATATTTTTTTGTTCTTTTGATTATTGATCAACACAGATTACTTGCAGAAGGAAAGCTCGGTGGTAAATATCAAGCCCACTTTCTCAAGGGAAAGAGAAAGTTGAATCATAGGGAAAGAGGAAGGTTTGATACCCATACATAGATACCTAGAAGCCATGACCAAAAACCTAAAGGGAAAATAGATGCACCCTGTCAAATTCAAAAGAAGAAGACATGCCAGTATTGTGGAACGACTGTACAAGTGGAGAAAGTATTATACAAGAAGAGAGATGATTAAAAGGAGAAGGTTAAATGCCTGAAGGAGACATGTCTGTTGTTCACCAACCACTGATAATTTCACCTTGCAAGTCATAACTTCTCAAGCCTTGATGTCTCATTTTGCATAGACCTAATGGGTAGTCGACTATGGGTACACTCATCATGTGGATAAGGATGCCTCCTTGTTCACATCCTTGAATGATGTCGAGGAGAGGAATATTTATGTTTCCGATGATTTTTCTCTCGATATTGTTGGTCAAAGTGATGTTTCCTATGGAATGGGAGAATTTTCTATGTTAATCATGTGCCAAATATTAGTTCCAATATGTTCTATGTTTCTTAGTTAACACAAATAGGTAATATTGTATGATTTTGGCTAGATTAGTTCTTTGTTCCGTATTTGAAGAAAGGTCAGTCAATTGTCGTCGTAGGTTTTCTCAACCCAAAGTATAATCTATATAAATGTCATGACATGCCTTGACTTAGTACCGAACCAACTGCGCTTGTTTCTCACACTAATGAGCGAATTCAAACTTGGCATGAATGACTCAAACACCTAAATTTTCAAATTATGTAGTCGATGGAAACTCAGAACATGGTTGTTCATATACCTAAAGTGTTTCCCCCTAAAGGATTTTGTAAAGGTTGTGTTCTTGGAAAGCATCATCATGCACCATTTGACACTAGCAAAGTGTGGTGAGCATAGAACCTCTTGGAGTTAGTTCACAATGATGTTTGTTGCATCAAACTACATTCCCTAGTAGGTGCAAGGTATATCTTAACTTTTATTGATGATCTCCCTTGTTTTACTTGGGTTTATTTTCTGAAGAATAAGAAACTTGTCTTTGAAAAGTTCAAAGAATTTAGAGACTTTGCTAAAAATCAATGTGGTTGACCCATCGAGTTCCTGAGATTGGAAAATGGTGATGAGTATATAAATAGACCTTTTAAAGAATACTTGGTTCGATCTAGTATTGGCTAGAAATGAACAGTTATTCACAGACCTAAGCATAATGGCATAGCAGAATGAAATAATTAGACATTAATTGAAATGGTTAGATGTATTTTGAAGGATAAAGACCTATCTCCTCTCTTTTGGGTTGAAGTTGTATATTGTGCAAGATATCTACTCAATCACATCTCGACTTGAGATGTTCCTTCAGTGACTCTAGTTGAACAATGGTGTGGAAAAAGGAATTTAGTCGGCCACCTCCATGTGTTTGGATTTGTTTCCTAGGATGATAATTTTTATGATTGCAGAAAGAATTTGGATGCAAAGATTCATGCTTGCATCATGATGGGATACTATGAAGAGTCTAAATCATTTTGATTGTTTGATCTTGTCAAATGATAAATCATTATTAGATGAAATGTATGGTTTCATGAGAAGTATTCTGGCATCAAGTTGTTGCATGCCTCCTCTAGATTGCTATAGGATGATCTCTTTGATGTCATCTACGAATCTAGCTCTCGTGTTCCATTTTTCATTCATTCGAATAGACAGTTGAAATCCATTCTTGTTTCAACTAGACTTTAAACATTTGAGTCGATTAATCCATCGAGATTAGTTTCTACTGGTCCTCCATCTCTGTCGATTGAAATTGTTTCAAATTTTGATCGTCCTGTTGTAGTGAACAACAATTACTTTGTTTCTTGTCTACCCAAATGGGCTACCAAGAGAATTGAAGGTGTTGGACCTAATGCTGGTGATATTTCCTCTAGACAAACAACTCAAAGTCAAAAGAAACATGCTAGCATTGCATTGATGACTCATGTATTTGAATCCTTTGATCTTGTTTCTTATTCGGATGCTCAAGGATGACTTGAATGGGAATAGGATAGGAAAACATAAATTGATTCTTTTTCAAAGAATCACACTTGAGACTTAGTTCCTCGACCGCAATGAAAGAACATTGTGAACTGTCGATGGGTCTACAAGACCAAATTTACCTCTGAAGGTATTATTGAGTGACATAAAGCTTTCCTAGCTGCAAAGATGTTTTCTCAACAAGAAGCTATCAATTACACTAAGACCTTTTCCCTTGTTGCAAAGATTAACTCTGTTCAACTGATTATTTCCCTTACTACTTGTTTTGGATGGAAAATCCATCAGATGGATGTGAAGAGTGATTTTCTTCATGGAGACCTATCTGAATAATTTTTCATGGAACAAACACCTAGTTTTGTGATATTCTAACCTAGTTTGTCGACTCGAGAAGTCACTTTGTGGTTTGAAGCAAGCTCCCCAAGCTTGGTATGCTAAGATTGGTAGTTTCTTTCTTCGAATTGGTTTCAAACATTGTGAATTGATCACAACTTGTATGTACTCCATGCCAATGGAGACACTTTGAATATTGTTGTATATGTTGATGACCTTGTCATTACTCGCAATAATACTAATCTCATACTTAGATTGAAGAAACAACTTGTTGACTCCTTTGACGTGACAAATATTGTACTCTGCATTATTTTTGGGGTCTTCAATTATTACCACTCTATGATGGTTTTTTCATTTCAATCTATATACGTCATGGATATTTTGACACATTTTAATATTGTCAATTGTAATCCATGTGTTACTCCTTTTAAATCTAGTGTAAAGGTCACTAAAACTTTTCAAACTCCCAAAGTTGATGCCATTCTTTATCGACAACTGGTCGATAGTCTCATTTATCTTACTCATAGTCGAATTGGCATTTCCTTTGTTGTTAGTGTGGTTTCTTAGTTTATGCAAGACAATAGAGAAAGCTAGTGAAAAGTAGTCAAACAAATTGTCTGTTATTTCAAGGGTATTGCTCATTTTGGTATCAAGTATTGTCAAAGTTCAAAATCATTGGCTGGATTCACCAAATATGATTGGGATGGAAACAATGATGATTGTAAGTCCAGTTCTGGCTATATGTCTTGCCTTAGCATTGGACCATTCATGTGGTCATGCAAGAAAAATAAAGGTAGTATCCTTTTTTACTACAAAAGCATAATATTGTGGCATCGTTCAAGCAAGTATTGAAGCAATATGGATCTTCCAAATTTTGGGTGAACTTGGCTTTCTTGTTCAAACCTCGACTACAATATTCTGTGATAATCAAAGTGCCATACATGTTGTTGACAATCTTGTTTCCCATAGTAAGATGAAGCATGTTGAGCTCCAAGCTCACTATTTGAGACAGTTGATTCATGATAATGTCGTCTCTCTTGAATATTGTAAAATAGATTATCACGTTGTTGACATATTCACTAAACCTTTATCTAAAGCCAAATTTATCAAGCTCTATATGATGCTTGGGCTTCAAGAACATACAATTATGGGGGGTGTCATGATGACGTAATTTCACCTCTCGAATCTCCAGAAATGTGTGTTGATGGGGGTTGTTGGACCTGTCGATTCAATTAATTAACTTAATTGTTGAGTATTAATCATCAATCCAGTGGCGTAATCTTAAATATTCCAACATTGTATGTGCATGGAATAGGACACAAAAATTATTGTCCTTGCAACTTAAACTATGTTTGTGTTATGATCGAATCGAATCAAATATGATATGTATAAACCATTTTGTAAATCAAGACAATTGCATGTAATGAAAGAATTATGGTTCACAGTACTCAAACCAAAACTACTACAGGACTATAATTATAATTCGATTCCAACCATACCAAAAATTGATTTGTACAATGAATTAACACAATGTTATCACAATGATTATAATAAAAAAGAATGTCAAAGGCAGAGTAATTCTGATCTAATATAAAGAAGTATTACTTGAAATGAATGTTGGAACAAAGTATGCTACTAGGGCACTCAAGGTACGAAACTTGATCAATCCTATGATATCAAAACGTTTGTGTGAAATCATTCAACGCTTGGTCAGTTCAATACATGAAACAAAGAAAAAATTAATGTGAAATAAAGAGATAAACGAAACTCAATTACCAAATGAAAAATGAAACTAGATCTACCTCAACAAACAATTATTTACAAATATATACTAACAATAAAAAGCAATGATACCATATTGGTGGGCCCTTCCCAATCACATTATCATTTCCCTACAAACTTATAGGACGAAGGAGAATTTAAACCATGAAATGACTCACAACACCATAATTTATATTAATCAGCAAATGAAGTTCAATACATGATAATGTCGATTTGAATCTACAAGTTGTGATGTAAATGCTCCATCTATTGTTCACTCACTATTTCTAGCTTTTATCCCCCCGCCTCTACATTGTTTTAGAAAGTATTTATACATGTTTTGTGTTCTAAATGCACACATGCCCTAAGCAGATCCATGTTCTCATGCATTGGATATATCAATGAAATCATAACAAATAACTCAATTGAGACCAAAGGTGCCAAAATGAATTTGGAAAATCGTTGGAAGATATTATTGTGACATAAAATTACACAATAATATCTCCAAACCTTGACCCCAATCGGATTTTTCCCCTGGAGATCTTGTCCCTTGCCACTATTTAGCATGTAATTTGAAAAATGGCGTAACAAGAAATCTGGACAAACCTAGATTACAAAATCAGATGTAGCGCCCAAACCATACTTAATTCTAGAAATTTACCCAATGGTAACTAATTGGGACCCTTATAGAAAAAACCCATATCTTGTATTTTCAGGATTTGACTTCATCACCTCAGAATTTGTGCCCAAAGATGATTATGTGGAAACTGCTACTAATTTTGGGTTGAAGTGATGATTACGAGATGGAGGCTTGGATAATCGACCTAGGCACGTTTGAAGATCATAGAAACATGTTGACATTGTTGTAGAGAAAACCCAGGTCACAAGTTTCCTTCTAGAAGTCCGGAAGTACTAGTAACTACAACGTGGGTTACCATACCACTATGTTGGTTATAGGACCTGAGATCAATAAACCATAATTAGTATTAAAAGCACTTTTAATCATTCTAATATATTAAAAACTATGGTAAAACACTTAATAAACTACTATAATTAGTTTATGAGCCTTGAATGACCATTTTAGAAAAAAATGTAATAAACATAGTGGTTATTATGGTGAAAAGAGTGGCTTTAATGGGTCAAAAGAGGTTTACTGAAAGTGGAAATGGAATCAAATTAGAGGCCCAATAGGAACATAAAGTCATGATGGTTCATCACACTTCTCCCGGGATCAGTCGATTGTGTAATCAACCTACATATGGAAATAGTCGGGTGAGCGATTGACTAGATCTCTACATTAGTTGATTAAGTAGTCAACAAGTCTTTCGGACGAACAGTTGACCAATAGTAAAAAATAGTCGGTTGGTGGATCAAACAGTTGAGAAATCGACTATGATTTGGACACATAGGCGGTTAGGTTGAGCATCATTGTCAAGTTGACTAGGCAATATGGATTTCACAGAGTAAATTCTAACAACTGATAGTTACATGTGGACAAGATCCTCCCAATTTCATGGAAGTTGGTTAGATCTTGAGGCTATAAATAGTATACCCCATGGATCATTATCATCAAGTGACCAAGTGATATCGTTGTTATGTACAGGATTTCCAATATGCATTGTAATGTTTTGATCATAGTGCGTTGTGCTTAAGTGTTGTAACGATGTCTTTGTTGATATTATGGTAGCTGCGAGAGATATTTACCTCCACGTGTAAACCTGACAAGAATAGAACATTCTGGGAAGTAAGAAGAAGCCCTAATGAGTTGACTAATAACCCTAGAAGACATGTCGGCTCAAGAAGATGACTTGTATTAGGTTATTATCCTCCAAGAGAATAAGTCGGCCAGAAGAAATAATATATACTGAATAGACAAATACCCAGAATGAGAAGTCGGCCCAGGCAGTTAGCTAGAATTACTATAAATACAGGAGGCCAGTCTTCATTCTGGAAGGTAGTCTCAGAATTGCAGAGCAACACTTGTGTGCACTACAGTGCCTAGTTTTGTGCACGGGTTTTGGAGGAGAGTTGCCATTGCAGTTGCTGCAGCTAGCATATCATGTTTGGCTTGGACTATCTCTTAGTTAGGGTTTGGACTATCTGATCATCTCTTTTTGGTGCGCTATCCTTGGGGAAAGGAGAGCTACCCTTTGTTTGGCTATATAGCCTAGGGTTTTCTTTCGGAGTGATTCTCTATCAAGGTTAGGGTGCTCGTAGGGTGGCTTTGGCCTATGGTTGGGTGACAATAGCAATATTTTCAATGGTAAAACAAGCACATCCATTATATTCTAACAGTCTTTACACACCACCTTTTGTCTTCAAAATTTTATTCCCTCTTCGATTAAATGTAGAATTTTCTATTTCGTAAAAGGTTTCGCCCTATTCCCCAACACAATGCACTACTCTACCACAATTAAAATATTTGAAGGGTAGTCTACCTTTGTATTTTCGAGATCCTCTTTTTAGTTTTCTCACGAATTTTTCTTCTTCTATATCTGATTCATGGCTAGAACAATCACATGATTTGTATCCTTTTGTCTTCTTTGATGCTTTGAAAGTTGTTTCCTTCGATGTTGAATTTTATTTTTCTTTCCTCATCTCATATGCAGTTAAAATCCCATGCAATTCATCCATTGTTAATGGATCAAGATCCTTCATTTCTTCAATGGTGAAAAATTTGGCATCAAATCTTAAGGGGAGTGACCTTAACACATTTCGTAAAATTATCGATTCTTCAACCTTTTCACCAAGTCCTCTAATGGTGTTGATAATTTCATCAAAATGGAGAATATATGCTGCAACATTCTCTTCATATTTCATTTGTAGGATCTTAAACTATCTTATATGAGTTTGGATCTTTTCCTTCTTAACCTTGTCATCGCCTTTATAGATATTTTGAAGCTTGTCCCAAATTTATTTTACCAATCCGAAAAGCATTGACTTAAAAAACTTGGATTCTGATAGACCACACAAGATGACATTCATGGATTTTGCATTATTTTCACTAGGCATCTTCCTATCTACATCTATTGGTGGAGTTTTTGGGGTTGTATAACTAGTCACAACTGATTATCAAATATCGACACAAAGGTCCATTAGATATGTTCGCATCCTTATGCTCCAAAAGGCATAGTGTGTTTCATCAAAAAACATAGCCCTATTTGTGGATAAACCTTCTTAACTAGCCATGTGTTCTCCCGAGATCTTCCTTCGATCAATTAGACTATTTCCAAATGAACCTACTCTAATACCAATTCTTGAACTTACACTTATACTGAGCCAGGGGGGTGAATCATTATAATATAATTTTTACTTTAAATGGGAATGCATCAATCATTCATTAACTTTAAAACAATAAATGCATGTAAACTCAAATCATAGTACATAGAGTTTAATTTGGAAACCCTTGTGGGAGAGAACCACAAAGAATTATCTTTATAAATGTATGTAGGCACCAACCTATTGTTGTAAAGCTTGTGTAATACCCCTAGATCGAGCCCCACTTGTAATGTAAATGTAAATGTACATATAGGATAGTGAGACAAGATACTTTTGGGACATAGAGCCTTTATATATATGTTTTGAGGCCAGAGTGCCTATGTGGTTATTAGGATAGAGAGCCTGGATGCTAAAATGCTAGTGAGCCTATCTTTGTAAAATGTAATCACACTTAGATATTAATAAAATGCATAATTGTTGCAGACCAATGACACAAAAGAGTATGGGGGGATAAACTCCACTAGAAGGGAAAGGGGGCTAAGGGTCTAGGAATAGGGCCAAGGGGGCTTAAACCAAGGAAATATTATTATAATATTTCCTAAATTCTAAGTTGTGGGATATGATTTTGTCCTAAGTTCCTAAGAGTGAGGAATGTATCACCATGTGGATCCCATGTTGTTCCTAGCTTGACAAGTGCTAATTTGGGAACATGCAAATATAAAGTTTGGAAATAATGTATCTTCCCAATTATTCTTTCATTATTCACTCACTCTCGACATTTATACATGGATACTAGCACCATACTTGTACTTGGAAAGATTTGGGAGTTGTTTTTAACCAGTAACTAGGGTATAATGATATGAAAAGGCGGGTTGTTAGGCCCATTTTTGTTGAAGAAGCGGGTTGTCATGCCCATGAGCATTCTCTCTAGGTGAGAGAACCGTTGGGAATTGTTTTCCCAAGGTGACAAGTTGCAACTATAGGGATCTGAGACTTCATGTTCGGCCTGTTTCTGAATCCCCAGAAGGGAAGTGAGGTAGTCAAAGGACTGTTGAGAAGAGAAGGGGCATACTTCCTAGGGTGGGGTATGCATGTTGAGAATGAGAGATTGTAGGTTGTTTTCTAGATTTGGCACCGTAATCTGAGTATTTTGGTTGTTGAAAGACCTTAGCTTGGATTAGAATTACTTTACCTTGGTGGATATTTAGCTCCATCTCAGGGGTGACCTGTTGCTAAGAGATTATGAGTAGCAGAGTCTAAGGTTGGGAGGAACATCTGAGGTCTACACACAGTCAGTGATTATTTACAAAATATAAGTGTCTTATTGTGTATTTTATTTAGTAATATGTGTTTAAATTAAGTTGAATTTGTTATGGGTTTTTATGTTGTATTTATGCATGTAAATGTATGTTGTTAAGAATCCATTTCAGTTCGTATGTACAACATTTTATGTTAATTAAATGGTATCAGATTCAGAATTTTCGTGTGGAATTTCCCATGTCGGGGATGGGGAATGCTACAATGTGGTATCGAAACATTTTTTTGTTGATTTGTTGGTAATGGGGACACTAAAATGTGGTATCAGAGCCACAAGTTCAACACTCAGCCTATATGGGCCATAGATAGAGTGTCGAAGTTGAGTTTAAAGAGTTTGCATGAAAACTCTTCGACATAATGCTAGAAAGGGTTGTTTGCAACATGTTTGTCGAAATTACTATAGTGAAATTGGGAAATTTCATGAGTAATTGAGGAAAATTATCCCAAGGATTAAAAATCCCCAATTTTAATCTTAGACTAGGCATTTCTGGGACTGTAATTGGTTGAATTGCAGAATGAACATGGCAAATTTGGGAAACAAATCCTGAATTTCTGAGAAAATTCGAGTGAAATTCATTTCAAGAAATTCCCATTAGTCATACGTGGAGGTAATCAGTCGATTATAGGGTCTAAATTAGCTGCAACAATCTTAATTTTTTATTTCCATGGCAACTAGATCATAAAATCAAAATTTATGAATTTATGGAAAAATTTGAAAATTGGGAAAAAATGGAAAATTTTGGGTACTTTTTCATATATGATGTTAGCATGATGTGGAAGTGATGTCGAGGAGACATGGCGGTGACATGGAATGCCACAGTGGTAGGTCCATAGTGGAAATGGATGGCACAGTGGCAGGTGATGTGGGAGCTATGTGCGAAGTGTGGTTTAGTCGATACCATAAACCATTTTCGCATGGATAGCAATCGGTCTTGGATTACACACTCTGTACCCTGTGAGACCATTCAGATAGTTTCATGTAGCATGATAAAACCACCATCTCACTCTATATATATGTTAACTCTCATGCATGTTAAGGATGCAACATGGTCTTTCCACTGTTGATCTTGCTCGATCTCGGCTGTCAGATCTGGGGAAACATGCTAGTTCTTGTGCACCAAGGAAAAAGGTGTCAGATGGGACCCGCCCATCCTCATGACCAATAATGATATGCCACGTGGAATTTTTATAGCCAAAGTGGGAGCTATGTCCCATCCAGGTTAGAAATGTACCAACTAGGCAGGTGGGGTTGTAAAATATCAATATTTTAATGAATTTCAAGGCTCGTGTAAAGGGAGAAAGAGATAAGGAAGAGAGATATGGCCAACGAGGAAATTCCAAGAAGTCGAAGAGGTCAGCATGGAATCATATCGGGGTTCCAATTGGACCTAGGATTCCATATCAACATCCATCTCAGCATAAATTAGTTAATTTTCTTAGAAAATTACAGTGTATTTCACGCCATCTTCTTCCAGGCCATTTTCGAAGCTTAAACAATGTTTTTAGGTACTCAAAAACCATGGGAATAGAGTATACCAAGATACACTCTATATTTGTAGCTCAAATAAAATATCTCAAAGATATCTTTCTAATAGTGTAAATGGTTCGTCAAACGGAGCTAGTATGAGGGAGTTACAAGTCAAATAGTGGAAGGTAAATTTTTGAGACCCATTAACTTCTAAGGGCCATAAACTCCTGATCAGAGGTCAGATTGGGGCACAAGATAATTCCATTTAAATCTCTTGGGCCATATAAGACATCCATGAAGTCAAAACATAAATCTGGGCACATAAAAATGCACAGGAGGACATAGAAGGCACTTGTAGCATTCAAGGCTACAAAGATAAAATGGCCTAAAACTTCAGCAGGTTGTATCTAGCAGCCTAAAGCTCAGATGAAGGTGAAATTGGGACAAAATGTTCAAAATATGGCCATGAAGAAACCCAACTGAAATCCTGTCAAAATTCCAAAGGATTTGGTGTAAATGATGCACAGGCATAGTCAAAAGTGCACTTGATTAAAAAGGGTGCAAAGAAGTAAATGGGTAAAGGTCAAATGACCATAACTTTCTTTTTGTAACTTAGAATTGATCAAGGAAGAAGTCGTTGGAAAGGTATTGGAAACATGAGCCATATATGAACCCAAAAAATTCAATTAGGAAATTAAATTCACAAAAATTAGAAGAAAGGATTCTAATGCACTTATGGAACAAAAATGTGCATAACTTTCATGAATTAACTAAATTATTTAGTCTAACAAATCCTATTTCCTACACATTTTGTGGATTTAACAAAAAATAGATCAGAACATGATCAATACAAATATCATAGGTATAGAAGATGCACATATAACCTACATCCATGAAGATGAGGTCAGAGGGTTGTATGTCAGCATGGTACTGAAGATACATAATCCAATGGGCATAAAGAAGGCAATGAGAAGAGCATGAACTTGGTAGAAACCATAAAAAGTATACAAAAAGATGTTAAAATTTATAAAGATAATAATGAGAGGTTATGAAAGACAATGAGCAACAAGATGGATTCAACATAAAGTTGTTGTAGAGCTTGGACATAATAGAGAAGAAAATGGATAAGGATACAAAGTCAAGCAAGTCAGGGAGTCATAGGTCTCATGATAAAAGAAGAGAAGAAAGAATTGTTGATCGGAATCATCATCTATCACCTGTACATCCAGCTAGGAGAGAACACAACAGTTCAATTCCATATCCTGTCATAAAGCATAATATACGTTCTGGAGTGGATGAGCTACAAGGAGAATGAATAAGATAAAGCCTCCTAATTATGATGGTGAGTACAAGAAATATGAGGATGCAGAGACTTGGATGTTGGGAATGAGGAAGTACCCTCAATTTCATAATTACATCTCACATGAAGAAAATATAATTTCAATCTATCAACTCAATTGGAAGGCATCATTGTGGTGGGACTAGTTTGTGAAAGTGCAACACATTGATGATAAGAATATTACTTGGATGGAGTTCAAGAGGTGTTTTCAAAAGAAGTACTTAAACAAACATTATTATGATAGAAATACGAAGGAGTTCTTTGAACTCAAGCTTGGAATTATGACTATGGATGAGTATGAGAGAAGATTCTTAGAGTTGTTGAAATATGTTGACTTCATAAAGGATGAGAAGGTAAATATTAATAGGTACTTGAGTGGGTTTCCATAAATTTTTAGTGATAAGATACAATATTATGATCCCAAGACATTGGATGAAACAATAAGGAGATCCAAGTGTCTCTATGATCAACATAGAGGAAGACCAACTTTTCAAAATGCTTGGGAAGACAAGAAGAAAGGAAAGATGGAGAAGAGGAAGAACGGGACCAAGTCACCACTCTTCATAAATAATTCTTAGGGACAACCAACTTCCAAGGAACCTAGAATGATAGAAACAATTGTATGAAGACCAAGGAAACAACCTATGAAACGTTGGGGTTGTGAGTCAGAACACATATACAAATATTTCTCTCATAGAGGTGAAAAATTAAGAACTCTTCACAATGTATAGAAGGTTGATATGGTGGAGGAAATGGGTAGAAATGTGCCAAGGATATATGCAGCCCTGGATAACAAGAAAGTTGAGTTTCAGTCCCACATGATTGAAGTGGAAGGTAATATTAATGACCATCCCATTGTTATTTTAATTGATTTAGGAGCTAGTCATAGTTATATATATCCTAAGATGGTGGAAATATTTAATTTTCCAAGAAGCAAGATTGGTAAATCTTGGTTGGTGCATCTATCTACAAGAGCTAAAAGAATAATTAATGAGATGGTTAAAAAATTTCCTATGGACATGAATGGGCTAAGCACATTGGAATATTTGAATATCATACCTTTGGGCTCATATGATTTCCTAATTGGTATGGATTGGTTGGAAAAGAATCATGTTGTCCTAGACTATTATAATAAGTCATTTAATTTATTGGATGAGGAAGGGAACTTGAGGATAATTCAGGGTATTCCAAGGGTAGTAACTATTAGGGAAGTTTCAACCTTGTAGTTGAAAAAAAGCATCAGGAAAGGATTCCAAATATTTGCATCTTCGTGGAAGAGACACCTGAGGATAATGTGATAAGCATTGAATACTATGATATCTTAAAAGAGTTTGAATATGTATTTAGAGAAATACTGGTATTACTACCCAAGAGAGATATTGATTTCTCTATCAATTTGATTCATGAAGAAACCTCAGTATCCAAGACTCCTTACAGGATGAGTACACCATAATTGAAGGAATTGCAAATGCAACTTGAAGAGATTCTAAAGAAGGGGTATATACACTCAAGTGTGTCCCCATGGAGTGCCGCAATGCTATTTGTGAAAAATAAGGATGGAAACTTGATGCTTTGCATTGACTTTTGACAACTAAATAAGGTGACTGTAAAGAACAAGCATCTTTTTCCAATGATAGATGATATTTTTGATCAATTGAAAGATGCAAATGTATACTCCAAGATTGACCTCAGATTGTGTTATCATTAGGTGAGAATTAAGGAAGAAGACATCAACAAGACAACTTTCATAATGAGGTATGGCCATTATGAGTTTACAGTGGTGCCATTTGGGTTGTCAAATGCACCACAGTTGTCTTCGTGTGTTTAGTGAATCGTATTTTCAGAAATTACTTGGATAAGTTTGTCATTGTCTTTATAGATGACATACTTATTTATTAGAAGTCTGAATAAGAGAATGAGCAACACTTGAGGATGGTGCTACAAGTATTGAGGGAGCATCGGTTGTATGCAAAGTTGAGCAAGTTCTCATTCCATTAGAGGAAGATTCATTATTTGGTCCATATCATATCAGAGGAAGGGATATCAATGGATCCAGAAAAGATAAAATCCATTGAAGAATGGAAAGTACCAAGGAATGTCTCAAAGGTGAGATATTTCTTGGGTCTTGCAGGGTATTATAGAATATTCATTGAGGGTTTTTCGAAGATTACACACCCAATCACATATTTACAAAAGAAGGGTGTGAGATTTGAGTGAGTTTTTTATTGTGAAAGGAGCTTTCAATGATTGAAGATATTGTTGACAAGTGTACCAATATTGAATATTGTTGACCTAAATGAGGACTTTATTGTGTGCATTGATGCATACAAAGAAGGGCTTGGAGGAGTCCTTAGTCAAAATAGGCATGTGATATGCTACGACTCAAGGAAGATAAAAGAATATGAGATACACTATTCCACTCATGATTTAGAATTGGAATATATAATACATGTATTAAATATGTGGAGACACAATCTCATGGGAAAAAGATTCGAGTTGAGGACAGACCATAACGGTCTAAAATATGTGTTTGGACAACCAACTTTGATGATAGACAAAGCAAGTGGTTGGAATTCCTCAGTGAGTATGACTTTGATATAAAGCATATCAAAGGTAAAGAGAATAAGGTGGTTGTTTCATTGAGCAGGAGGGTGCATGAGATGCATGCTACAACCATTAGCATGTACATATATGATTTAAAGGACAAAATTTTAGAGGCTACAAAATCATATCAGCATTATATGGAGACAAAGGAAAAATTATGGCAAGATATTTTGCATCCGAAAATTGAAGATTATAAGATGATAGATGATGGAATCCTCACGTACAGGAGCATAGTTTATGTGCTAAACCTTCAAGAGATGAAAAAGTTGGCATTAAGAGATATGCATAATGTGCCTTATGCTAGGCACCCAGGTTACCAAAAATCTTTTTCACCTGTCAAGAGACAATATTATTGGTCAGGCATGAAGAAAGAGGTGGATAATTATATAGCCAATTGTGTGGAATGCCAAAAGGTCAAGGCTGAGAATAGACTCCTAGCTTGTTTTCTACATCCATTTCCCATTCCTGAGTGGAAATGGGAAGTAGTGACAATTGACTTTATCACCAAGTTTCCGAGAACAATGAAGTAACATGATATTGTAGATATTTATATGAGAGAAGTTGCCAAGATACATGATGTGCCCAAGACAATTGTGTCTGACAGAGATCCCAAATTCACATCAAATTTTTGGAAAGGATTATTCAAAGGATTTGGGACAAATATAAACTTTATAATAACCTATCATCCAGATTCATATGGGAAAATAGATAGAGTAAATCAAGTGATTGAAGATATGATAAGGATGTATGTGATGGACAAACCATTGAAATATGAAGATTATCTACATTTGGTTGAATTTTCCTATAATAAAGGGTATCCAACATATTTAAAGATGATCCCATTTGAAGCATTATATGGCATAAAATAAAACACACAAGTGATTTGGGACAACCCAACAAACAAAGTAGTGGTTGGGTCAGAATCGCTCAAGGAAATGGAAGAGCAGATGGTGAAGATAAAACAAAACTTAAAGGTTTACCAAGATAGGAAGAAAATCTATGAAAATAAGGGAAGAACTCACAAAGAGTTTAAAGTGGGTGACCATGTGTTCTTGAAAGTGAAGGCCAAGAGAAGTTCCTTGAAGTTGGGGAACTATTCAAAGCTAGCAGTGCATTATTGTGGGCCATTTGAAATCTTGGAGAGGATTGGTCATGTTGCATAAATAATTGCACTACCTATAACCATGTGCATTCATAATATATTCCATGTATCTTTTCTTAATAAGTATGTACTTGATTATAATCATGTAATTGATTGGAATGTGATTCAAGTGGAGCAACAAGAAGAATTCTGAGTAAATCCGGTGTGCATATTGAATCGGAAGGTCAAGCAGCTCCAGAATCGATCTGTAGGTATAGTAAAGGTCCAATGGACCTGGTACGGCCCTAAGGATGCAACTTGGGAGAATGGATATGCTATGCGGGCATAGTACCCACATATTTTTGAATATTTTGATTGTACATATGTATATAATGCACCGAGGACAATGCTTAAATAAGGGGGAGGGGAATGTAATGCCCCTAGGACGAACCCCAATTGTAATGTATAGGTAAATGTACACATAGTCTAGTGAGCCATAATACTTTTGGGCCAAAGATCCTTTATATATATGTTTTGAGGCCATATTGCATGTGTGTTTATTAGGATGGAGAGCTTGGATGTTAAAAGGCCAATGAGCCTATCTTTGTAAAATGTAATCACACTTAGATATTAATAAAATGCATCATTGTTGCAAACCAACCAAAAAAAATAGTATGGGGGGATAAACTCCACTAGAAGGGAAAGGGGTCTAAGGGTTTAGGAAGAGGGCTAAGCCAAGGGGTATTAAGCCAAGAAAATATTTTTATAATATTTCCTAAAGTATAAGTTGTGAGATATGATTTTATCCTAAGTTCCTAAGAGTGAGGAATGTATCACCATGTGGAGCCTATGTTGTTCCTATCTTGACAAGTGTCAAGTTGGGAACATGCAAATATAAAGTTGGGAAATAATGTATCTTCTCAGTCATTCCTTCATTATTCACTCACTATGGACATCTGTACATGGCTTCCAGCACCATACTTGTACTTGGGAATCTTTGGGAGTTGTTGTTAACCAGTAACTAGGGTATATTGAGTTGAAGAGGCAAGTTTTCAATCCTATGATGATTCTCTCCATGTGAGGGAAATGTTGGGAATTGTTTTCCCAAGGTGCCAAGTTACAGCTACAGGGATCTGAGACTTCCTATATGGCATGTTGTTGAATCCCCAGAAGGGAAGTGTGGTAGTTGAAGGACTGTTGAGTAGAGAAGGGGCACACTTCCTACGATGAGATAAGCATGTGGGGAATGAGACATTGTAGGTTGTCTGCTAGAGTTTTCACCTTAATCTAAATATTTTGGTTGTTGAAAGACCTTAGTTTGGCTTATGATTCTTTTTCCCTGGTGGAGATTTATCCCTAGCTCGGGGGTGACCTACTGCTAAGATTTTATGAATAGTAGAGTCTAAGGCTGGGAGGAACGTCTGAGGTTTGGATTCAGTCAGTGATTATTTACATTATATAAGTGTCTTCTTGTGTATTTTATTTATTAATATGTGATTAAATTAAGTTGAATCTATTATGGGTTTTTTTGTTATATCCATGCATGTAAATGTATGCTACTAGGAATGCATTTCAACTCATATGCAGATAATTTTATGTAATTAAATGGTATCAGATTCAAAATTTTCATTTTCATTTCCCAGATTGGGGATGGGAATGCTACAATGTGGTATCTAAGAAATTTTTTGTTGAGTTTCTGGTAATGGGGACACTACAACTTGTAGGCACCAATCTACTATAGACACCAATCCCTTTAGTTGAGAACCAACTCAACAACATATTGTGTAGGAACCAACCTACTAAAGACACCAATTTCTTCAGTTGAGAACCAACTCAGCAAGATATTATGTAGGCACCAACCGACTAGAGACACCAATATCCTCAACTGAGAACCAACTCAGTAAGGCTTGTATAGGCATGAAAATGATATCTTCATAGACATAGTACTTATGACTTCACCTGCATGCTTCATACTTCATGCATTTTGCATCATCATCATACCTTTAACTTTCATGCTCCATCGCCTCTTCTTACATCATACCCCAGACATAGCTTCAAACCCTAGTCAGATTTAGCCTTCATTCCCTAGAGAACATCGTAGCATCATTCCCAGAATATAATTCCATACTGCAGCATCACATCCTCAAAACAATTCCCTTTGCATCATCATAGAGCTTAGTCCTTCTTAATGCACCCTTAAAAATCCAAGAAAATTCCTCTTGGGCACCATTCGACCCCAAGAATACTCCCCAACTCCTATTGTGCATCTCATATATCTTTTGTGCACTTCTACTTTCTCTTCTTTCTTGGATACACTTCAATTATGCACATCTATAGTGTATTTATAGTTTTTCTACATTCACTTATGGGGTCGACTTGTAAAACTGATTGGACCAACCTGTACTTTCTAGCTGGGATGACCTGACATAATATTCCATATCTCCTCATTCTTATGGAGTTAGAGGGAGTGCCATATACCGTTGGAAAGGTATCAAAATTAAATTTTCAACCATATATACTATGCTCCCATTTGAGCTAGGTATTCAAAGTAAAAATTTCTTCAAAGATAGGGTATCCAAACCGAGCACTTAAAAATCCAAAACCAATATTTCCAACAATATTCATATTGCAATCTTTATCTTGGGGATATGTAGTCTCCCCATGCATTTGACATCAATGACAACAATGTTTCAAACAATTTCCCCCTTTTTCATTGATGGAAACCCTTAGTCAATTATGTAATACTCCCCCTGTCTGCAACTCTCATTGTGTTTGCAATCCTTCCTCTATCTATAACTTCTCCCCCTTTGACATCAATGGAAAATGGTTTCTCCCCCTGAGCTTGTTCTTTCCTTTACTAACATGGATTGCAAATAGTGCTAGTAGGTTTTGATATCCTTGGAATATCTCTTACTACATGTTTCTTTCTAAGTTTTACTAGATTGTCAAAGTTTATATAACCCATCCTTCTATGTTCTAACAAACTTTTGTTTACTTGTCCCATTCAAAATTGTTCTCCTTTGAATTCATTGAGAACATATACCTTTCTCAGGGTTATGTTTTCATTTTCCACTAATATTCCTGAACTTGCTTTCTTTATCTCACATCATTTAGAATGAAATGTGAGGTAGTAACATTGATCACACATTTTACTGACACTTAGAAGATTGTGTTTTAACCCTTCAACATACAAGACATTATTTGTTTTAGTATTTATATTATCAAGACTAATGGTACCTTTTTTTACTATCCTTGCAAAATCATTATCCCCAAAGGTAAGACTGCCTCCTTTTTCTTCCTCTAGGGTGAGGAATTTTTTTTTATCCCCAATCATTTGTTTTGAACATCCACTATCAATCTACCATTGGCTTCCTTTGTCTTGAGCATACATTGCAATTCCACATTCTTCCTTCTTTCATTCTTCTTGCTTCCTTTTCCAAACCTTTGTGTATTCTTCTCTATGCTTGGTAACAACATATTATTCCATGTTTTGTTTAGGAGACTTTATCATGTTGCTTCTATAGTCACATGCTATGTGTTCATAGTAATTGCACTTATAACATTCAATATTGTAATCAAGTAGGGGATAAAATGAATTGTAGTTTCTATCAACAAACCCATGAGAACTTATGATTTTGTTTCTCACATAATCATTCTTTGAGGTATTATAAGAACCTTTGTTTCTATCTCTCATATAACTTCTTGCATGAGCTCTAAAATCTAGTTCTTTATGACCAAAATTATTGCAAGAAAAATAATAGCCAAGAAAGAGATTTTGGTATTGGGTTGTGAAAGGTCGACTTGGTGGAATAACTTTTATGAACTCATTCTTGTTGTTCTTGTGAGAAGAATCGGGTTTTTGTTGGTAATCATTTCATTTCCCATTGTTCCTTTCATTGTTGATGGAGCCTTTGATAATATTAGCATAGTTTTTAGCATTTCTTCATTTTCCTTTTCTGATGGCTTTGTGACCTTAGTGCTTGCATCTCCCTCGGGGTTATTTTATTTTTCATTGTAGCCAAGACCTGTCTTGATGAATGGTGACCTTTGGTAACTGAGAATATTATCTATATTTTGGTGCTCTTTCAAAACTTCAAGCTTCTACTCAACTGATTAGTTGTTTTCTCTAGTTCCTTTCTTAATGAAATGATTTTAGCCTCTAACTTCTCACAATTTTCTTTCTTTTCTTTCAGTTAGCTTCTCACCACTTCTTCTATCCTTTTTGTTGGAAAATAGGACCATGGAGCAATAAAATAAAACAAATGCGAAAACAAAACACATAAGATACACAATACAATAGAGACACAGATTTACGTAGTTCACCTAGTGTGGGCTACATCCACTAGATAAATTGCCAGGTCCTTCCTTTATTATTATCCAGCAAATGAAGGGATACAACCTACAACAAACCCATTGTAACTTCCTCTTATTTCTCTTACAGTCTCTTATATTAGAATACAATATTTTCCATAATGCATAGCCGCAACACATTTCCCTCATAACAGAGGGTTGCCTTCTAGGGAAAAAAACCCTAACATAATTTCTAACGTTAGATTTGTGACCTTATAATGAATGTTCCAGATTTACAATGAAATTACAATATACTTTTACAAGGCAATTTTTCCTTTGGGGCTTTCACCCCCGAACCCCCATCAGGGGACACTGCCCCCGAACCCCCATCGGGGGCCTACTTTCCCCCGGACCCCCCAGCCGAGGGGATAGCCCCCCTGAACCCTGCAGAGGGGGTAACCCCCCTCTACACTCCTATGCATGGAAGAGTGTACATTCTTCTGGGGTGTAAAGTATTCATGGGGTATAAACACGCCTGAAAACACAAGACCTCTGAATCAAGAAGATAATCAGGCTCCACAACCAACAATTTTTGCCTCTTCTAGTCGATTCTTCAAGATGATAACTATTTTTTCTGTTTCATCAATATCATGATCTTTCATTTCATATTTATGCAATTTCTCTTTCTTATTTTTATTCTTTTCCCTGAGTCTTTCTATTTCTTCTAAGGCACTAATGAGTTCTGCTTCAAGATTCACTTCCCCATCAATGTATTATTCTTATGAATCTAATTTTTATATTTGATTGTCTTATTTTCTACATCAATAGACTTTGTATCCATGTCCATGAAGAAGAATTATTATTTTTCAATCTCATAAATATATCCATCACTTTCTTCAGATGAGTTATTGTCCTATCTAGAGTAAAAAATATTCTTCTTAGTATTTTTTCCTCTTTTGCATTTATAGGGTTTGATTTTATTGTTATGTTCTTATTCATCATTATCTTCCCTTTTTTCATATGGAAATTTAGAAGAAAAATGTTCTACTCTACCACAATTAAAACTTTTGAAGGGTAGCTTACCTTCATATTTTCTAGATCCTATTTTTAGTTTTCTCGCGAATTGTGATTGTTTTGGATCTTATTCATGGCTTGAACAATCATAGGATTTGTGTCCTTTTGTCTTCTTTGATGCTTTGAAAGTTTCTTCCTTCGGTGTTGGATTTCCTTTTTCTATCCTCATCTCATATGTAGTGTGAATCCCATGCAATTCATCCATTGTTAATGAATCAAGATCCTTATTTCTTCAATGGAGGAAACTTTGGCATCAAATCTTAATGGGAGTGACCTTAACACCTTTTGTAAAATCATTGGTTCTTCATCATTTTCACCAAGTTGTTTGATGGTGTTGGAAAATTTCATCAATGTGGAGAAGATAGGATACAAAATATTCTTCATCTTTCATTTTCAAGCTCTCAAACTATCTTCTATGAGTTTGGAGATTTTCCTTCTTAACCTCGTCATCACCTTCATAGATATTTTGAAACTTGTAAAATTTATTTTTCCAATCCATAATGCATTGCCTTGAAAAACTTGGATTATGATAAACCACACAAGATGGGATTCATGGATTTTGTATTATTTTCACTAGGCTTCTTCCTGTATGTATCTATTGGTGGAGTTGTTGGGGTTGTATAACTAGTCACGACTGGTTGCAAAATATCAAAACCAAGGGCCATTAGACATGTTTTCATCCTTATGCTCCATATTGCAATCTTTATCTTGGGCATTTGTAGTCTCCCTTAGTCTTTCACATCAATGAAAACAATGTTTCTAACATAGTAATCGTTAAAGAAGGGAAAAAGGATAATTATGCCCTATATGAATCTTCTTGGGATCAAGCATTATGAAGGAGTGCTTGAACCACCACATAAGACTTCTATAGGAAATACTTGGCTTCCCACTATGAATATGGACATAATTAGTAGGTTTTGCAAAATAGGAATCGGTCTCAAGCATATACCATGGATGGCGGAAACAAATAAGGGGCTTAGGCCCTAAATGAATCTTCTTGGGCTCAAGTGTAATGAACAATTCCTTGAACCACAACACATAACATTTATAAGGGATATTTGGCATCCTCTCTGGGATATGGATGCCATTAAGAGGTTTTGCACACCATGGTTAGGTATTGGGGCCTTAATAATGGCCATGAAAGGGGAAAAGGATCCATATACCCTATTTGAATCTTCTTTGGATCAAGAATTGTGAAGGAAACCTTAAATCACCACAAAGAACTTTTATAGGAAATTATTGGTCTCCCATTACGAATATGAGTTCCATTCATAGATTTTGCACTACAAGAATGAGTATCAAGGCTTGTGCCATGGTGGGGGGAGAAAAACGTGGGCCTTTTACTAGAAATAAATATTTTTAGGCCCAAGCATGATGAATAAGATATTGAGCTACCACATGGATCCTCTTTAAGGTGTATGTTTCCTCCAAGTGGGATATGGGTGTCATTAAGAGGTTGTGTGCATGATGGTTACAACTCAGAGAATTAATCATGCTCGAGGACGGAAAAACAAATCTTTAGGACCTATATGAATCTTCTTGAGCTAAAGCATTGTTATATTCCAAAATGCCTTATCAATACATACAAGACATTGGTCCTTCCATTTGCATACTTTACCAAAATATTGTTGAGACTTCCTTTTAAAAAAAAAACATTTTTTTGGATAGTGTACGGACCCTGCTAGACTAATAGCCCACATACACACGCATGTTGCATGCTAGTTAGCCCGCGTAGACATGCGTTCTACATGATAGTTAGCCCGCGTTTATCTCCAAAAGTTGCAAAAAATATAAAATTGTGCGAAATGCGGTGGAGTTTATAGGCTATGGATGGTTTCCTAACCATTTTACCCCTTGTAGCCCATCCCCAAACCGAATAACCATATTTTATCATATAAAAAGAGGTCTTGGGGAGTCATTTATGAACATAAGCAAGAGAATAATAAAACTCTCCCAAAATCCCTTCTCTTTCTTAGCCCAAGATTTGCATCATATTATGAGTTTTAGCCCCAGCCTTCCCCTCCACCCTTTCTCCTTAAGCAACCCTTCCTCCTTCTCTTGGTGATATGTTGGTTGCAAGAAGATATTGTAGGATTGATGCACTTGGAGCCACGATAGAGGATCCCGGACTTGGTTCGTGGAGCGGTTGCTAACAAAGGTTGTAATCCTTTTTATCTTGCAATTGAATAAAAGAGCTCATCCTTGTCCCAAAACCCTATGCTTACATGATTTTGTTAATTTTCACATTCATATCTATGTCTAAAATTTTAAAGTGATCAGTAGAGGTTGCATATTTTTTTGCATTGTATTCCTAATATTTTGCAGGTCATCTTTGGAAGGAGATCTGTGATTTAGGAAGCAACAACAAGCGAAAGAGGTCTACACCGACTACAAGGACTAAAGGTGCACTCATTAACTCTCTTTATTTTCTCTTTCGTCACTTTGTTTAGATGGTTTTGGGGTATCTTAAAGGTAGAACAATATTTTAAGGGAGTTAGTGCTCTGCCTTTACCTTAGACCCAGTATAGGGGATTTTCCCCATAGTAAAATTGACGACTCCACTAGGGAATCTCTCTAGGTCTTAGTGGGACTCAATTTTGGTTTGATTTTGTTTTTTCAGTTTCTTTTTTAGTTTTGTAAGTTTACTGAGTCGGTTAGGGTCTTTGGTCACCTTCCAGGTGCCTACCAACCTTCCCTGCCTAGCTGGATATCCAAACCTTTTTCTTTTTGAAACTTTGCAGAAGTGTACGTGCCATATCCTCTGTATAGAATGCGTACATATGTGGTATGCATAGTATACAACCCATGTACATACACAAGTTGTTGGTGCTTAGCACACATCTCTATGTTTTGGAAGTTTAAAAAAATATACTTTTTCTTTCCTGGAAAGAAGTTTTGTGCTTCTCAGGACTTTTTGAACTCTTCAGGGTCTCTGTTAATTGTGTTTGGTTGGGTTAAATTCTCAATTTATATTTCACTTTGTAATGAACCCCTGTTGTTTCTCTATTTTATTTTCTTTGCTTTGAAGGTTTAGGGTGAACTTATAAGCGTTTGATCCTCCTATGGATTCTAGTGAATCCTTGCATTCAAGAAGTGGTTTAGGTTCTGTGTTAGTTTTGGGTTTATTTTCTCTTTACCTTGTTTTTGCTTTAAAAAGTGAAAAGTATCATTTACTTGTGATTTTCTTTTCTAAGCATTTCAAAAAATCCAAACATTGTTGCATTTAGTTATGCATTTTGTTTGGTAGTTGTAGCATAGGTTGTGTATTACAAAAGAGAAGAGTTTCATTTCCAAAGTTCCTTCTTTGATATTTCCTTGAAAGTTTAGTAGTTTGCACCTACATTGTAAAATGAAAAGCGCATTCTAGGAAAAGTTTTGCATTTTTGGATCTTGGACTACTTTATTTCGAAAAGTTTGCATTTACAAAGATTTAAAATCCATTTTTCAATAGTGGAACCTAGTTTTATTTTGCACAAATGCTCTAAAGTTTTGATTTCTTCTATTTTGTCTCTTGTAAACACCATATGTTGCACATCCATACCCTTTTTAGTAAATCAAGCCAATTAAAATCAATGATTAACACTTAAAATCAACTAGACTTTTGTTTGTAGGGTTCACCAAGTAGTCTAAGCTTTAAGGCCTTGAAATAGGTTTGGAGAGGAAACACTTGAAGGGCACTTAAACAAACATAAGAGTTTGTGATAGGGAGTGTTAGAGTCCATTTTCATAAGATTCAACTGGGACCCTCCTCTAACACAGGGGATAAACACGAGGTCATGTGAGGAAAGGTAGAGGAGATAACCCCTCCAAATCTGAATCGAGCATGGTGGGGATCATATATTGAGGGTCGTTCTTGGAAATTATGTTGATTGCATTTGACTACGGAGCCTCGTGGAGATTGAATCCATTTGAGATCCTCAGTTGTTAACCATTTTCCTTTAGTACCCTTGAAAGGCTTCGGATTTTTTTTATCCTTCTCATTATTATCAGCTCGATTGTCGACTGTACCTGCCTGGTGGTTGACAGCGAGATGACAACCTAATTGCTTGCTTTTAGGGACTTACACAGGTGACTGCGGGGGTATATTTTGGTACCTAGGGTAGACATTGGATCATGCTTTGCAAAGTATACCCGGAGGGTGTTTCTGTGTTCGAGTTACACTTGCACCGGTAAGTTTCTCTAGTGTTGATTGACGTAATTGTTCTTCTTGCCAATCAATTGTTTGCTTGATTTTCCGTTAGGATCTTTTTAGTGTGTGTTATGTGTTTCATGCTAGCTCAACCTTAGAGTGTCGGTTGATCATTTCACAAGGTGGAAGATCGACAAATTTTCCATTCACATAGGCTTCAGGGCCTGACATCAGTTACTTTCGATCCACCTCTGCCACCACTGAGGCACATGATAGATCAAGAGGGTTCATTTGAAGTGACCGGGCCATAGGAAATTGTAACTGAGACAACTCCTAGAGAATACTTTCCTACACCGGAAGAGTCCATTGTTTTTTACCTTGAAGCTAAAGGCTTTAGGCCTGCAAACCCTCTGATCACTGACTTATCGACACCGCTTCTTATTCATATAGACCCGCTTGAGGTGACTTCACCTGAACGTCAGTTTATTAGATGAGTGGCGATGGAAGCAACTAGTGGTACTTTTGTTGGGAGTCCTCATACTCCCATCTCAGCTACCATAGGAGGAGGTGATGTGCCTCCTCCCCCATCTCCACCCATCAGGACTATGGTTGTCCAGACACACACTACTTTGGGCAATGACACAATCCTTTCAACGACTCTAACCACTATTCCCTCTATCGAGAACATGTCTGGCACTCCCTTTTCACATGGGATGTCGGGTTTTGAATCTATTTCGGTCATAACCTACTCTACTCTACAGACTATTAGTCTGGGGGAAGAGAGTTGTAATTCTCCCTTACAAGGATCTGTCACGAGCACCACAACCTCATTGAACGTTATCCCTTACGGTGGGGGTCATATCCATGATCCATCCCCTTCTCTCAGAGGTTATTTTCAGTAGTCGATCGGTCCTAACACCAACTTTAGTTTGTTCAATGGGGGGAGTTATGGACCTCAGTCCTACATGACTTTGGTAGGGTATATGCCTTTTTCTTTGTTCGGTAAGTTTGGAAATAACACTTTCTCATTGTATTCTTTCTCGGCAGGGGGAAACCCTGTTTTTGGTCAACCAAAACCTATGAAAGGTTTCATTCCTTCACAGGGAGCGATGACTAGGGTTTACTCCTCACAAGGTCTTGGAAATCCCTGGCAGGGGTCATTTCCTTCGCAAGGGATGTCAATCGGGGGAAACCGCAACCTAGACTACCTTTCCTAGAAACTCTACATTTTCTGTACTTGTCGATACTATTGAATGAGACAATATGTCATGATCCTCATTGATCCCCAATGCTAACTAAGTTTCCCTCGGTCACCCCTAAGTTCAAAGGCAAGCCTAGTGAGGATCCTAATGATAATGTTACAACATTTTATTTATGGTTCTCATCCAACTCGTTAAAGGACGATTTTGTTCAGTTGCATTTGTTTCAACACACTCTTATAGGGGATGTAACGAAATGGTATATTAATATTGATAGATAAAAGTATGATTACTTTAACGACCTGGATATGGTCTTCTTAAACCATTTCCAGTTACCGGTAAGATACGATGTCGACACCGAGTTGCTGGCCAACTTTGAACAAATAAAATCCGTCCATATCTCAGATCAAATTTGAGAATGGTGACAATGAAAGAGTTTGATCAAAGTTAAGGTCCCTCCCACATTTTTTCTTGAGTGGTTCCTAAATTCCTTAGTGCCTTGTGTATCCAAAGATGTTGCGATGTTTGGGGTTTTTTCCGAAGAAGAGGCTATCATGAGAGCCCAACAAATGGAGTTAATTTACTCTCAATATGGTATGCTATATGAGATCCTGCCTAAAGAACCACAATTGAATTTTAGTAAGACCAAATAGAAGTTTGGGCCTCACGTCGATGACATAGTAGGCTCAACACAGAGCAAGCCCAGAGATCAATTGACTAATTAGTTACAAAAACTATCGATTCAAGAAATTGTGGCTAGCCAAAATCCTAGTTTGGCTATCCCTGTAACCCAAACATTGGATGTACACAGTGTGTGATCGACGAATCCCAAGGGTAACCAAAAAATCGAGGGAAAGAGGAAATATAAAAACAAGAAGGGTAAGGAGGATAAGAAGGACATGAATAATGTTGGTGAGGGAAAAAAAGTAAAGAGGAAGGTGAAGTTTTTGTGTAAGATTTTCATGGAAAACCACTTGACTCATCAATGCCCTCAGCTTGAGGGAGCCCAAAATATATTGACGCAACAACTTGTCATGTTAACCAACTCTTTTACACAAAGGAAAAAATTGGCTCAATATTCCTCATCCACAAACCCGCTTGGGGGAAATTAGGGAGCCCCTGCACCTAATGATAACAACGGAGACGCAAATGTTTATATGATGAAATATGAAGCTCATCTACAGACCAAGGATCATAATCAAAGAATGCTAGAATCTATTGAGAAGGGAAAAAAATCCTCCAACCCACTGCCTCCTCTTAAAATTAAGAAGACTGTGGGAGAAACTATGGCTCGCATCCCTAAGCGTGCATTTAAAAAGGATGCTCACAACCTGAATGCAAGGGTTGCTCATAATTACTACATCGTGGAGGATCTGGCACAAAATCCTTGTGCAATGTCTACTCTAGAAGTCCTCTAGAGTTTCCCCTCATAGAGGAAAGAATTGTTGTCTTCCTTGGGAGCATCCAATACTACTAACTCATGAATGATTGTTTTTAACCCTACAGATTATAAACCTCATCTTCCTCACCACGTCTCTTTTCAGATAGTAGTGGTGTATGCCACAAAGTCTTTGACATAGAATATTTTTCGTACGGTGGTTGAAGAGGGTGAATCGAATTACGTGATGTCATTGGCATGTTGGAAGACCATTGGCCAACCTGAGTTGTTTCCATCGCCCATGTTGCTAACTGCATTTGACAATCGATATTTTAGACCACATGGCATAATTACCTCCTTCCCCATGAAGTTGGAGGGCAAATTTGTGTGCGTTAAAGTAGAATTAATCGATGCGCATCTCGAATACAATATTTTTTTAGGGCAGAGTTGGACCTACTCTATGAAATCGGTTGTATCCACCATTTTTTAGGTCTTATTTTTTCCTCATGAAGGCTAGATCATAAATGTTGATCAATTATCCTTCTCTTGCATTGACCCTTCATCAGGGGCATCCACGGTCCCAATGATTGACAACCTTCATCCATGTACCATCAACTTAGGTATTGGATTGTTTCCACCTTTAATGGGGACTTTTGATTATCCTCCACCTATTAATGATGTCAAGTTTATTTTGGTTTTCCCCGACCAACTGAAGGCTGCGATCTTTCAAGTCGTGTATTTTAGAACGAGTTACTTTAAAGACCCATGGACTTTATCTTCCCCATCGGATTTTATGGAAGGGGTAGGGAACCCTAGAATGGCTATGCCCTTATCCGTTGTTGAGGTTGCATACATTATTGTCTAGCAAGCCTCGACCAACCCTGATTTGGCTTCCTCACAAGAGCTAGATCCCATTCTCAAGCCTATTTGGGATCAAGACTCTCTCGCCACTTATGATCCTTTGAATTTAGTTTGTCCCTCTGACGAGGCAATTTTGGAAGCAATGACTGGGACAAATAAACCTTGGGATGATCTTCACCAAAGATCGTATTTCCTAGCTAAGATGAAGAGAATAGAGGAAGGAGAGTTCATTATGACCATGAATAGAGATGCCCCTTGTCTTGTTAACCCTCTCGCCACACATAGAATCTATGTCGAGGGAAACATGGCAAGTATAGATTAAATAATTCCTATCGACATCTCTAAAACACTTGGGGTCGTGGAAAACATATTCATCAGAGAAGATTTCCCCCCTAAAGAGATTCAGATCTACATTGAATTATTTAAAGATTTTTGTGATGTCTTTTCCTGGTCTTATGAGGAGATGCATGGAATTGACCCACGTATTGTTGAACATGAGATCACAACTTACCCCAATGTTAAGCATGTTCGACAGAAGATTCTCCCAATCATTCATCGCAAGGTAGTGACGATAAAGGTTGAGGTAGAGAAACTCATCAAGGTTGGTTTCATCTATCATGTGAAATTGATGGAATGGGTGTCGAACCATGTTCCTGTAAATAAAAATCAAGGTACGATCTACGTATGTATGGAATTTTGTGACCTGAACAAAGCTTGCCTGAAAGATAATTTTCCAACCCCATTCATTGACCACATTGTCGATGAATGTGCGGGTTGTGAGGTATTTTATTTTATAGATGGTTTTTATGGGTACAACCAGATTCATATCAAGCTCGAGGACCAACATAAAATGACATTTTTTTGTCCTTGGGGTACATTCGGGTACATAAAAATGTCTTTTGGTCGTAAGAATGTTGGAGCCACTTTTCAGCGAGCCATGTTGTTTTCCTTCCATGAGCTCAAACACATAGTCGAGGTGTATATTTATGATTTGGCATCATGTTCTCGTAAGAGACCCGATCATCCCACCCATTTACAACTTATCTTTGAGAGGTGTCGCTACTATCATATTTTTTTGAATCAAAATAAGTGTAGTTTTTGCATGACATCAGGACGCTTGTTAAGCTTTATCGTGTCAACTAAAGGGATCATGGTCGATATTATGAAGGTTGAGGCAATAGTTCAATTCCCTCCCCCGTGCACAATCCCCCAGCTTCAAATTCTATAGAGGAAAGCCAAATTTCTTCAGTGTTTTGTTGCTAGCTATGTTGACATTAATAAAGGGTTCATGTGTCTCTTGAAAAAAGGGGTCCCATTCTGTTGGGATGAAGTAGCTGAATGCTTTTTTGAAGCGTTGAAATGTGCTCTGACATCTGCCCCTCTGCTTAGTTTTCTGGATTATGGCAAGTATTTCTTGTTTTATTTGGCTACCGCAGAGTCTACTATTGGAATGGTCTTGGTCCAAGAGTATACTGCACTTGAAGAACATGTTATCTACTATCTTATCCAAGGCTTGGTAGGACCAGAACTCAACTACACACATGTTGAGAAACTTGCTTTGGAAGTTTTTCATGCTGTCCAAAAATTCCGTCATTACATATTACTTCGCAAGAACATCATTGTAGATGTCGTGAACCCTTTTCAATATGTGTTAACATTATGGGTCATCAATGGGAAAATCAGTCGATGGATAGTCATCCTGCAAGAATTTGACTTGGATTTTTTTTTGAAAAAATCTAAAAAGTCTTTGGTTTTTGTTGAACTAATATTAGAACTTCTGGTTGAGAGTGGTAATAATTTTCACAAAGAGTCATTGATTAATGGGGATCTTTTCCTTATTTCATCTTCAGACCCTTGGTATGGATATATACTTGTGTATCTTCATACTTTGAAGTGCCATATTTTGCTTCTCGCGATGAGCATCATCGAATATGCCATCAAGTGCGAAACTATCTTATCCTTGATAATACATTATATCATCGAGGATTGGATTGCATTCTCTGTCGATGTCTTGCTCATGAAGAGGCAGAACTTGTGTTAAATGATTATCACACGAGAGCATGCGGTGGTCATCTGTCTGGGTTGGAAACAACCCAAAATATTCTTCATGCTAGATACTTTTTCCCTCATTTTTCAAATATTGTGTAGAGGTGGTCAAGAAGTGTCACCCATGCCATATCTTCTCTCGGAGATGCGAGCACACCCAGATCCCATGTTCCCAGTTACTATTTTTGGTCCCTTCACCAAGTGGGAGATTGATTTCACTACATGCCACCCATTTTAAGCTAGGGGGCATCACTATGTCATTGTAGCAATAGACTACTTTACTAAGTAGGTCGAAGCTATGTCGACATTCAACAATGATGGGGAAACGACTGCACTTTTCATTTTTAACCAGATTGTAGCCAGGTTTGGTATTCTGAAGGAGATTGTCACAGATCATGGAAGTTACTTCCAGAACAATATGATGCATGTGTTAACATCAAAACTAGGGTTTAAGTAGGAACATCCGTCACCTTACTACCCACAGGAGAATGATCAAGCAGATGTTTTTAATAAGTCTCTCAAGACTATTCTTCAACGAATGATCAATTTGGCCAAGTCAAATCGACATTTGATGTTGTACTCAACACTCTGGGCTTATTGAACCTCAGTAAATACTGCTACCTATTTCTCTCCTTTCCAACTTGTTTACGGGTTAGAGGCAGTCTTTCCCATAGAATGCCAAATCCCTTCTCTTAAGTTGGTAGTGGAACAATTGCCCGACACTACACCACTTGAAGAGAATCTTTTATATCTCAAGCAACTCGATGAGAAGCGTTGAGATATAGCCTTGGTCAACGAGGCTCACAAACAATGTGTTAAGTGTCAGTATGGTCAGTCCATGCACCCTTGGATTTTCTCTGAAGCCGATCTTGTCCTAGTCTATGAACAAGATACATATCCCTTGGGGGCAGGCAAGTTCAAACCCATGTGGTTCAGACCGTTCATTGTTAAGAAGCTTTTATAAAAGGGTGCCTATCAACTAGTTTATTTCAAGGGTAACACTTTATTGAAGCCTATAAATGGGCTCTACCTTAAGAAGTATTACGCTTAGGTCGATCACTTGAGCATGAATTATTGTATATAATGTATATCTTTATTCATATAGTCTTGTCTTTTTTTTTATTGACGTGTATTTTATTGTGTTTCTTTTCACTGTGGCAGATGTCAAGTGAATCCGAGGTCTATGTTGGGTTCACAGATGTTTCTAGCCGACACACTCAGAGGCTTGATTCTGCAACTTGGGTGATATTTACACCTTTCGGTCATTTGTTGTCTTCTTGAAGTATTTATCTGGGTGAAGCAACCAATAATGTTGTTGAATACAGTTGTAATAGAATTACTACATGATGCCTTGTCACATGGTATTTATCACCTTCAAGTTTATCTAGATGCTCAACTGGTCATGTCTCAGTTAAATGGATTGTATCGTGTCTACGATCCCACCCTTCACTGACGATTCCTTAGGGTACATCTCTTAGAATTCTATTTAGATTATATTACTTATATTCATGTTCCTAGGAGATGTAATATATTGACTGATACATTGGATAATCAAGTATTAGATTGGCATATTGCTCACACATAAAAGTAAAAACACACACATACACGCACATGTAAATACATTTATACAAAATGTTTATCCATAAGGCAAAAATATCTATATATCTAATAATGTGTCCAAAAATAATCTCATAATTACAAAAGTGGGCCATAAATCCTCAAATAGAGCTGGTATAAATTGTTGGGCTCAAGCCCTCACTACATAATAGATTACAAAAGGTTCTTTCGGTACATATGTGGTATAGTACTAACTATGGACTAGGCCTATTGGCCCTAGTATAATAAACTATATTGTTCACAAGATGTCCCACATCTACATATGACATATCATTGAGTTAGTACTTTGACATTACCATAAAAAATATAACATTTAAAAAAAATAAAAAAAATTAAATAACTTCAAAATGTGTTTACCTATCTCTTCGCGTTCCTCTCCAGGGGGCATAGGCATATCGGGATCCCTTAGAAAATTGATCCCTACATAAGGGTAGTCCTCAATCACAGAAATCTGACGGGCCCATGTTGGCAACCCTACACGATTTCGTTATTTGAATACCAAACTACACTTTCTGTAGTTGCCTTCACCTCATCTTGTAAATATTATCATTTTGAGATGATTACTGGATTATAAAAGATGTTCATTAATTCTTTAAAGTTTGCGTTTTCATTTTGTTTTCATGTTTGATTCATGACTGAAAGCATGAATCAAACATGAAAACTTAGATTCATATTATTTTTCCTATACAAGGCATTCTTTTAAAGGTCATCATGCCTATGTCCAATTTAAATCCAACACTTGAATGACTTATCTTTGGAATGTTTTGGGTATTGATATAATTTCTATATGCTTAGATGGTTTTACATTTGAAGTATGACAATTTCGTTTTGACATATTTGAACCCGTTGAAATATCTATGGTCGTGCTAGTCATGGAAATTAATGCGCAACTTTTGTACCCCGTACTTAATCCATCTTGCTGGCACAGTGAATTATTAAGCCTTTCATTACGGGTTATAGGTTTTCATGCTCTGTATGCAAGATTTTCATTACCAGGAATGGTCAAGCATCAAGACCAAACCCTCGATGTTCATACTATGATTGCACAAAGGATTCATTTTATTTGTTTCCATTTTATCCATTCGGATTTATTTCTTTTGCTCCTACCATACAAACCCAAAACTATTTTGAGTCACCCTTGTCACAGTCCAGTCATATTTGTAATGGCTCTTGTTGTTCAATTGGATCTGAATGGCTTCCAGGCACTTCTCTATCACGATGATGCAATCAAATATTTAAAAGGTCAAGGATGGGATGCCTTCATCAAAATGTTCGAAGGTTATAACCTTCGTGTGGCTAAGGAATTTGCACAGACTTTCGATGGGTGTAGGGCGAAAATTGGAGATATCCAGTTAGAGGTAACTGGGGATTTTGTGAGTGAAGCCATAGGGCTTCCGTCCACCAGTGAGAAATGGTTCAAAAAATCAAAGATTGAAGAAGTTCCATGGAGCCTCTTCATGACCTCTAGGAAAATCAATTGCTACAAAAAAGGTATCCTTATTTCTTTGGTTAAAGCTAGGTGGCATGGTCTCCTGTTGATCCTCAAACAATTTGTGACCTGTGAGGGTCGTTATGTTGATTCACCATTTGAAAACCATGGGTGATGTTGGGATGGATTTTTAACAAGGAATGGTTTTACTCCAACCATTCCTATAGAAACCCCTATTTCAAGTGAACCACTGATAAGAAAATAGTTTGACATTCCAAACAATGAGCCAGACTCTCTAAATAGAAACCCTTGCAACAAGGAAATGCCCAGTCAGTCTTCACATGAGAAACATGTTGTTGGTTTCAAGTTGAATTAACCCCCTATGCATGAATTAGATGTTGACCATAACGTCACTGTGAAACCCGATACCAAAAAAATATTGCAATCAGATAAAACAAAAACACATGGCTCTAGGGTTTCAAAATAAAAGAGTTGGTCGCCTTATTTCAAGAAAATTGAGGAATCGAACTAAACCTCATTTGAGCTCGATCGACCCGATCGAGGTCAATGAGGTCTCGGATCCCGAAATTGAAGATTTCCTAGTTTTAGAAGACCCAGATTGTGAAAGATCTGATCCTTCTCAACTGTATGAATTTGTTACTAATCTTCCACCATGTCTCGAGGGTAAGGGTGGGTTCACTGGTATTAGGTTTGGTCAAGGGAAAATGACATGTAAGGCTAATGCAGCCAAACTTGACTGTGCACTCCACCAACAGGTCGATCCTTTAGTACAATGTGACATTTGTCTGCATTAGATTGAATGATATTATACTGATATTCCCATCCTTCAGGCTCGCATTAAAACACTCACAGCTCAAAGTGAATTACTGAGAAAATAAAATCTCGACCTCAGAGAAAACACGAAAAGACAAGATAAATGCCTTAAGAGGACAGGTAACATAGTGATAAAAAATGCAGACAGTGTTCATGCCATAATCAATTTTGAGCTACTCTGATCCAATTTTAGTCATTGGTTGAAATGGTAAAATGATTTTCCCTCTTATTACATTTATATTGTCTTTTGAATCAAATCGGTTTGAAATTAGATTTTGTTTGCTAAGATAAGACTTGGCTACAGAATCTTTCGATTTTGTATCCAAGTCATTTTAAATAATAAATTTTAGAAATTAGTTATTAGAAATTGTCTAACTTATTCCTGTTTCGTTTTCAGGATATAGTAGATCTAGATACTGATCATATGGGACAAACATGTTCGATTTTTCATTCAAATGATTAGTATTTGTTTTTTTGTTTTTCTTGTAAAAACTTTTATTAATTTTTGAGAAAAATCAACTCAGTTATGGGTGGCTATTAGCCTTCTATCTTTGTAATATTTTGATCTTATGAGATCCTATCCTATACTAGGAGATAGGAAAATAGGATTTCAAAAAACTTTAAATACTCTTCTTTTTGTAAGTGAAGGCATCTTGGCCTGGAACTAATGATGGAAGCATGATTCTCAGAACTTAGTGGAACAACTTATAGCATTTCATCTTTAGACAGCTGTGTATGTTGTTTCATTGATGTTTTGGTTCTCTTATATTGGGATATTAATGTGTTGTATAGCTTTAGTATCAATGACATGTTATGTTTTATGATATTCACGCTATAAATGTCGTTCATGATTTATTGTTCCATCTGTTGTGACTGTGATCATCATATCAATTTTAATATCAAGATTTTTCTTTGATGTTTAATTGATAGATAATAATGAATGTTTTACATAAAATATTTCTCTGACTATAATCATTCGTAATGATAACATCACTGGATTACATGTGTTCACTATTCTATTCTTAAATCCTGGTTGCCAATACATTCCTTGAATTTATTCAGGAAAATTTTAGTATAAGCCTACTGCAGATTTCTTTCACAGGCGGGGCAACTGGATGCTCTTTTGTTCGTACATAGGCACAAACACATTTAACAAACTAATAACAGGTTAGCTTCACTTGCTTCTAATTTCTGTCATTTTTTGTTTTAATGAAACAAGAAAGTTTTAGATTGGATTTGACCATCTGTACATATTTGTTCCATAACTTAGGTTTTATTAGATTTATAATTAGAAAAAACAAAATACAAAAATGTGCTTTCTTTATCTGCTTTTATCTTTACATTGATTTTGCAAGTTTCCATTAAAACTTGCAGCCTGTAAATTTTGTTCATAAGTGATATTTTTATATTTTCTTTCCCTGCTTAAATACATTTATAAATAATTATATTAGAGTATATATATATATATATATATATATATATATATATATTATAGTCTTAACATTAGTTAGTTTATTTCCTTTGTTTATTTTAGGACCTTGGATTGGCTAACGGAGCCATTAAACCCGTCAGAACAGGTTACACCAAACGACTTGGGTTATTTAGAAAACCTAGGACCGAACCTGTTCTTCCAGTTGATGGCCTGTCAAATTTTCCCGTCAACAAATGGAGCTAGAAGGAGGGTCTGAATTCAATTGATGGCATGTGGAAGTCGCAAGACTCCTCCACCACACACTCGCTCCCCTGTCCTAACGCGTAGTCACTCGGACAACAACGTTACACTTGAGACAACAACTACCTCAAACGATAATCCTGAGTTTCCTGTTGAACCAATGACAACAGATCCTCAAGGGGCCGACGTACAACATATTGTTCGTTAGTCACTTATAAGGACACATAGTGCCTTGGACCGTATCAAAAAACCTGGTAGGATTCTTAATCAACCCTTAGATTTCTTGGATATCCAAGAACAACTTGAAGGAACTGGTCTACTCTCAAATCCCCTAGGAGATAATACCACCAATCCTACCGAAACACCTATTCTTGGAGCCGGAGGGTTTGGTATCCCACCTTCTCCTCCTAGTTCATCTCCATCCTCTTCAAGAAGAGATTCATCTAACGAAGGTAGTTCCTCATCTGAATCATCTCAGCCTTTGACACCACCAACACCCATGGAAAACCAAAACAATCTCGCCAGACCTTAGCTCGATCAAGATGTCGTGGTTGTACCTGGACCTCAACGCCCATTACCAAAACACCCAGAGAAATGGTTTCCTAAATTTGATCCAGATTCTAAACAATCTGTTGAATATCACATAAAGAAGTTTATGTTGGCCATTAGACTCCGAAGTGTAGAGAATGAATACATAGTATGCAGAATATTTCCTTATACATTTGAAGGCAATGCCTCCATGTGGTATTTTTCCCAACAACCCCAAACCATTGTCTCCTGGGACAAGTTTGAAACTTGTTTATTAGAGAAGTTTGGAGATGATAAATCTCCTGAAGTCTTGGTTATGGAGCTCTCTAGCCTAAAAATGAACCCTAAGGAGAAAGTAAAAGATTTTAACCAGATATTTCTTACATTAAAGAATCGAATCCCCACAGATTCAATGCCCGTTAAAAGTCTAATTGTTGTATATTACACCAAAGCTCTACACAACAACATAGCAATTTTGGTCAAAAGGTCTAAGAAGAACACACTGCTAGAAGCCTTTGAGGAGGCAAGCCAAATCGAAAAGGATATATTAAGATTAAAATATAATCTCAATAGTGAAGCAGAAACAACTTCATCCTCTAAAAAGAAAATATAAATCCTTACTAGGCCTCCCCAAGACAAAATTCAACCTGAAACTTTAGACTTAGAAAACTTGCAGAAATATTTCCAAAAACTATCAAACCAAGTCGTGGACTTGAAGAGATCAGCCGAGGAGGCATCCTCAAGCAAAGTAATTTTTAAACCTCCTTTCAGAAAACCTCTTCCTTCCAATCGGCCAAATCCGACCACTGAAGGTCTCAATTTCGAAAGCTTGCAGTACACTTTGCAAACTATTCTAGAAGCACATGATAATCCTGCTTCTGCCCCTCCTGAAAGTTCTAAAGACGTAACTGAGGAAGAAGTACCAGAAGAAGAAGATTCATCTCCCAATATCTTCGGTCACTTCTCTGACAGTATTTTCCAAGAAAATTTTGAAATTGTCCACCCCTACAACACAAGAAGAAAAACACAGAACAAACCTTCCTCTGAATTAAGTAATAATTTGTTTCCAAATCATTCGAAGTAAGCTGAAATTAAACAAAGTTTAGCAACCCTTGTTTTAGAATACAATTTTATTGAAGATATGAAAAAACTAAGGGCTAATATTTATGCTTTCGAGTTGTTGAAATTTCCGCTTATTTTGCAGAAAATGATTCAAAGTATAGAAGAAAACAGTAAGAACAACAATCATAGCAACAAGAAAACTACAGAATTTGGTTCTAAAACAACCAAAAAGATCCCAACTAAAACAACATCTGAACCTCTAGATAAAAGAGATTTAGCTGAAAAACTATATCAAATGTAGATAACACTGTTTCAAGGACAGTGACAAAAAATCAACAGAATTCTGTTGTTAACACTCGTAAAAATGTCTCGCCTTTCTTATTAACTTTTGAAATTTTTAATAGGAATGTACATAATTGCATGGTATATTCCGGCACATCATCCAATGTGATGCCTTTATTTATTTTTCAAAAAATCAACGTAGAAGTTCAACCTTCTAATCTCAAAATCATTCAGTTTGATCGGATGAACGTTAAGGTAATCGATGAACTTAAGAATGTTTTGGTTAGGTTATCTTCTAATCCTAAGGTTCACCAAATTATTGACATCATTGTTGTTGACATCCTTGAAGTCTATAGTTTTTTTTTAAGCAGGGATTGGTCTGAACAACTACATGGTTACTTTTCCACAGGCTGGTCTCATTTGTGGTTGTCGGAAAATGGCCAGCCCAATAAAATTAGGATAAATCATGAACGCTATCTCAAGCACACCATGATAGATCTAAATGATGCAAACAAACCTTTTACCGCATCTACTAATTCATTTGAAATGCAGAGAATGAATAGATTTTTTGGTAACTTCATGATCAAAAGTTCCCCCATCACTAATCCAAGGCAACAATAAGAAATTATGACCTATACTCAGTCATCATCTTTGCCAAGTGTGCAAAACACTATTGATGAAGCTCAGATCTGGTCGTTGTACTTTGATGGATCCAAATCCAAAAAAGGAGCCAGTGCAGGATGTGTACTCATAGATCCCGCAGGTAATAATACTTTCATTGCCTGTCGATTAGAGTTCAAGTGCACTAATAACACCGCTAAATACGAATCACTTTTACAAGGTCTTAGGAAAGCTCTTGATAAGGATGTACATAATTTAATTGTATTTGGTGATTCAGAAATCGTGGTCAGGAAGGTAAGAAACTCCATACATTGTTTGTCACCATATTTGAAAATTTACCAAACTGAGGTATGGAGTTTAATGCAAAATATTCCAGCATTTAACATAAATTCCATTCCTAGACTAAGTAATTCAGAGGCTGATATATTGGCTAATTTCACTTCTAAACTATTTCTCGCAGAAGGTCTTTCTCCTAATGCATTTTCGATCGAATTGTTGTTCAAGCCGTCGATCCCAGACAACATCACCAATTGGAGAGTGTTCGACAATGACCAACATATCATCAAATTCTTTCATATGGAGGACACCTTCCAAGGTGCAGTCATCAACAAAGGCACTCATGATAAAAACCTCTACAATTTCATGGTAATATCAGATCCTATATCTTCTGAATTGATGTCCGATATGGTAAAATCTATCCCCAGATCCGTTGTAAGACTAGAGAAGTTTTATGACTTGCATGATAAGTTTAGAGGGTCAGTTAATTGTAAAATGAACATTTCTTATTTGACTTATGACATGGTAAATTTAGGGACTAAGGAAAATCCTCAGAATATTAATTTGGGAATGGGATGCTCTGAGCAAGAACGATCTGCCTTTATAAAATTGTTTAAAGAATTCAAAGACGCTTTTGCCTGGACATATGATGATTTGAAAACATTTGACCCTAATATAATACATGTCATCCCCATGAAACCACAAACTCATCCTTTTCAGCAAAAATTAAGAAAGATGCACCCCAAATTAGAACCCACTGTTAAGAAAGAACTGAATAAATTACTAAATGCAAAGATAATTTTCCTGGTGAGACACACACAATGGGTGTCTAATCTAGTTCCTGTAAGGAAGAAAAGCGGTGAAATTTGAATCTATGTCAACTTTCGTAACTTGAACCGAGCGTCTGATAAAGATAACTATTCCATTCCTCCAATGGAACAAATCCTTCAATAGGTATCTGGTTCAAAAAGACTATCTATGTTAGATGGTTTTTCGGGATATAACCAGGTCCTCATGTCTCCCCCAGATCAACTCAATACCACTTTTTGTACCCCATGGGGGACTTATGCCTACAGGAAGATGCCTTTTTGGCTTATAAATGTTGAGGCCACTTTCCAAAGAGCAATGTACATTGCCTTTCGTGGTCTCGTAAATCAATTAGTAGTGGTCTATCTTGATGACGTTACCATTTTTTCTAAAAACAAGAAATATCACTTGTCTCACCTTAGGGATGTCCAAGAATGATGTCGCAAGTACAACATATCTCTCAACCCAAAAAAATCAGTCTTTGCGGTAGAGAAAGGCAAACTACTTGGTTTCATAGTGTCCAAAGACAGAATGATTATTGACTTGGAAAGAACCCAAGCTATTGCTAAACTCTCCCCTCCCTCTTCCAAAAAATCCATGCAATCCTTTTTAAGCAAAATTAACTTTGTCATAAGATTTGTCCCAAGTTTCTCAGAAATGGTAAGGCCTTTACATAATTTAATTAAAAAGGATGTTCAGTATCGTTGGGGACCCCAAGAAATTCAAGCTTTTGATTCTATTATAAAAGCAATAGTAGAAGCTCCTTCCTTGATGAGTCTCGATTTTTCCCAAGATTTCACTCTTACACTTTCGCATCTGATCGATCTTATGTTGTTGTGTTGACACAAAATAATGTTGAAAGCAATGAAATACCCATTTCCTTCATGAGATCAGCCTTCAAAGGGGCAGAGATAAATTACTCAGTAGTGGATCAATAGGCATATATTGTTTTTAATGTAGTGAAACACTTTCGGTCATACCTGTTGAAATCCAAAACTAAAGTCATCGTTCTATACTCGGCTGTGAGAAACTTGTTGGTACAGAAGGAATTGGGTGAAAAATGGGAGAAATGGATGACGTCGTTACAAGAATATGACCTCGAAATAACCCTTGCAAAAATTTTTAGAGGTCAAGGCCTGTGTAAACTAGTCGTTGATTCAGTTAAAGAACATGAAAGTCAAATTAACACTCTAATTGTAAATCAACACAATGGAAAACAAATCAGTTGTACACAAGTTGCTGCTAATTCTTGGTATGATGATATCAAATTTTATTTAACACATGGATCTTCTCCTCGCCATCTTGATCCTAAAAACATAAGAGCACTAAGACTAAAATCTGCATCTTTCCAGTTAGTAAATGATGTATTGTTTCAAAAGAATTTCGACGGTATTCTGATGCATTGTTTGGAAAAGGATGAAGCAGGGAAAGTACTATCTGAACTTCATGCAGGTGAGGTTGGTGGTCACTTTGGTGGAGACACCACTTCTCACAAAGTGTTGAGAGTTGGGTACTATTGGCCCACATTATTTAAAGACGCTCATGCGTTGTGTCGTAAATGCATAATCTTCCAAAAGGTTGTTGGACGAGTAAAAAAGGCGACATTCCCTTTGCAACCTGTTACTGTAGATTCACATTTTCAGCAGTGGGGTCTTGACATCATAGGATCAATTAACCCTTCTTCCTCACAGCAGCACAAATATATCATTACAACAATGGATTATTTTACCAGATGGTCCGAAGCTACACCTTTAAAAGTGGTAAACACGAATCAGGTACTATCTTTCCTTAATTCAAATATCATTACTGGATTTGGCATTCTCGAATGTTTAGTATTTGATAATGCATATTATTTCTCATCCCTGGATATGAATGTGTTCACTTTAGAAAAATGGATTAAATTGAAATATTCTTCCAACTACTACCCCCAAGGAAATGGTCCAGTGGAATCAACAAACAAAAATTTAATCAAGATTATCAAGTGGATAGTTTCTGAAAATCACAAGAATTGGCACAACACACTATTTAATGCACTCTGGGCTGATAGAGTGACACCAAAAACCTCTGTTGGTAATTCCCCTTTCTTTCTTGTCTACGGAAGAGAAGTGATTATCCCTCCACATGTTTTTCTTCCATCCCTACAATTATCGCAGAAAGTTCAAGAGGAGGAGTGCCCTACCCTTGAAAGTTGAATTAACGCCTTATTAAAACTAGAGGAAGTGAGAGCACAAGCAAAGAAGAAGTTGGATCATCATCAATAGATTGTAAAAAGATGGTTTGATTCAAACTCCTCTTCGGATAGAAACTTTGAGGTAGGAGACTTGGTTCTCAAATGGGATAAACCCCACGAGGGAAAGGGGAACACACCAAGTTCCAGAATCAATGGTTGGGTCCGTTTGTGATTTTTTAAAAACTAGGTCCCAACTCTTTCCGCTTGCACAATTTAGAGGGACAACCAGACACTTTCCCAACAAATGGCCAAGCCCTCAAAAGATACTTCACCTGATGGTACCAGATCCACCTCTTTGTACATATCTTTGTTTTTTTTTTAATTTCTTTTTTGTTATTGGATTTTGGTTCTTTTCATTTTTCTTTTTTTTTTTGTTTTCTGAACAAATTTATGTCTGGGTCACCATTTAGTTCTTGAAAGGAAACTAGAAGACTCATCATAAAACAACAGTTGAGGTCATTTCAAGGCATCAGTGTTGTAAATTATTTAAACTCAAGCTAGTAAAAGAAACTTTATGTTCAAAATAGTCTTCTCGGTTTCACTTTATAATCACGAGAAGATACAATCATCATTAAAACTCTTTACGATGTCCTTGTTTTTAAAGAAAACAACTCAAGTATGCTTTCCTTCCCTAGAAAAGTTTTTCTTATCAGAAAACTAAGTTCAGATCATGATGAAGGTCATCAAATGAAATTTTAAATTGAAAAATATAAAGTTGTTCGAAGTCTAAAATTTTCACCATCACCCCATTCTCCTGAAGATCATAAAGTTTATGCCAAATTGTCAATAACTTCTAGAGAGATGAAATCACTGAAAAGTGTGGGAAGTGTCTATAAAATTCATTGGGGTACTGAACAAGATTGTTGGTAGTGAAGCAATGTCGAGTTCAAGAAAATTATCAGGTATAACCTTTGGTATTAATCGTAAGATTTCCTTCATCTTAAAAAATGAAAGCAGTTGTGAGGATAGTTTTCGTGTCTCTATGGAAACCTCGTTAAAAAATGAAATAGAGCTTATGAGCATAGTTCTTGTTTCTGTGTCCAACTCATTAAAAAATGAAACAAAGTTCTAGGGATTAAACCTGGATTTGCGACCATAGTTCTTCTGCTGTGTCAAGGTCGTTAAAAAATGAAACAACTTCCCCCCTCTCCGTTTGAGTCAAGTCTAGTATTTGAAGCTTCATTTCATCCGCTTATGATGTTGGATGAGACAAAGCTTGGAGGAAATATGCTTTCAGCCTCTGGAATTCATGTTGAAGTTGAACCATTGACTTCTTAAGCTGGGGGCTAAGTACCAACCATCCCTAGATTATGCATTGGGAAGTCACAAGCATAGTTTTTATGGTTCAAGCTTGTGTAAAAATGAAACCACCTACCTCAAGCATAGTTTCCTCTGGTTCAAGCTTGTGTAAAAAAATGAAACCAGGTCCAAGCATAGTTTTGGTTAGTTTTTAAGCTTGTGTAAAAATAAAATCTATCCCAAGCATAGTTTTGTTTTGTTTTAAAGCTTGCGTAAAAATTAAAACAATCACGAGCTTAGTCTTTGTTCTTTCCCATGCTCGTAAATACATGAGAATAAGTTATCGAGCTTAGTCTTTGTTCTTTCTCGTGCTCGTAAATCGATGAGAATGTAACTGAGTAAACTTGTATCACTTTTTCGGGCTCATAAAGGTTATATGAAAAAGGAACCCCCTAGAGTTCCCTTTAAGCTCTTTTTAGACTCTCTAAACATGAAAAGATTGTCGAGCGATCTTGTTCTTTTCATGCTCGTTAAAGTATTAGAAAACATGTATGTTGAGCGATAGTTTATCTCTTTTTTGGTCTCATCAGACTACTTTACGGAAAATGAATTGAGAGAGTTCTCTTTAAGTGTTTTTCATACTCTCTAAACATGAAAAACCCCTGAGTTTTCTATCTTTGGACTCGTTAAACAAGCATCGAAAGACCCATATGAGACTGAACCACACCTTCCTAGGGTTCATTAAACATACTCTAAGAGACTCGTCTGAAGGATGAGCTTACATTACAAGCATATTTTATCCTCCTCAAGCTTACGTAAAAACAAAGAGGTACTCGCCAGAAATGGTGGGGGAAATTTTGGGAAAGAAATGTGTCTAAACCTGTATTCTATGGAAGAGTCACTTTTGAACATGACACCCTTTCACTTGCCTTGTCTCTAGGTTGGAAAATACGCTTGTCTCTTGATCATACTCCTTTATAATATTACAAATCGGTCTATGATCCCTGTTGTTGAGTCATTTTTTCCAAGACAGTTGTCGTGTCGTCAATATGTTCAAAAAATAAGTTCAACCCGAAAATCCTTCTATTGCGTTGGCCATTTATGTAGTCCTTAAGCCTTCTATTGCGTCAACCATCGCTTAGTTAGTCCTGAATCACTTGTTATTCTGATCTACATCAAATCTTATTATCCGTTTCGTGTCATTGACGGGGGATACATTAAGGCCCTCCTGTGACGAGTCTTTTCTTGTCGACTTCAACTCATTATGCAGGAATTAGACTTAGAGACTAATTGGTACCTTGGAACTTTCATGCCTCAATGGTAGGTTTCCTTGCTCTTGATAGTGGGTTTTCATTATTGACCCCTGATCGAGATATTCTGCCGAGTGTTCGACCTCAGCTCATTTATTTACATTCGTTGGATTGTACTAGAGTACTTTGGGAGTCATTGACATTAATGGTGATTTCTCTCTCACTTGTTAACGATATTCACTAATGACTGGTAATCAAGTGGTTTATACCATGTTCGACTTTAACACATGTATTCGCATGGTTAGATCCATACAATAGAGTGGTGGATATGAAGACCCTGGATCTTTTCTCACAGATTCAGGTTGTGTTGGAGTATATTCAGTTTGTACTGTTGCATAGATCCACATTGTATGTCTCGTGGCTATGTTCAAATTTGAGTGTTTAACACATAGATCCACAGTCTATTTTTGGTGTCTATGTTCAGATTTGAGTCACAATGGCATGGATCCAAAGTGTATGTTTGGTGGCCATGAACTGTATTACTTGACATGGATCTTCGCATGTCAGCATTTATGCTTAGAGTCATTTGTATTCTAAGTATGGGAATGCCTACCTCAGTGATGATATATTATTCTACTGTATTTCCTTGTTTGTTGGCAGGTTTCCGACCGATGTGTTCCTTGTTCCCTACACACACTCAACAAAGTATATTAGTTATCACTCTGTTCTAACTTCATACTTTGCGGGGATCTCTGTTACAGATTATTTTCGTCATCCCTATGATCGTTAATGATGTAAACCTATTTGTTGCCTTCAGAGGGGTCAGTGGCCTGGATTCCTGAAGAAAGAAGGGAGAAGAACTTTCCATGAGAGAAGAAGTTGTATTTTCCTTTGTAAAAAACTTATTAAGGAGGATTTTCGTAGACTTCTATATACATAGGGTGAGGAAATTCCTGGTTTCCACAGGCTGCACTATAGCCAGGGTGAGGAAATTCCTGGTTTCCACAAGATGCACTATAGCCAGGGTGAGGGAATTCCTAGTTTCCGCAAGCTACACTATATCCAGGGTGAGGAAATTCCTGGTTTCCGTAGGCTGCACTATAGAAAGGGTGCGGAAATTCCTGTACGTGGAAAAAACGAGTGTCTTCTCGATGCTTCTAGAAGGAGAAGCTTCTATGGTGAGGTGGCCTCCGAATGGTTTGGATCTTACTCACTTTCATGATTTAGTGGGTTCATCCTAACCTCCTCACCTTATCCTCTTCATCTTATAAAAAGAGAGGAGCTCTCATGGAGAAAGTTAGCTTTTGAGATTGGCTTGTTATTGAGTTTTTTAGCTTGGAGTTTTTGGAGCTTGTATATTGGATTTGAGATTTGATTTGTCAAGATATATTGTGAGTAGCTATCAGATCTATGGTCTCAAAATACTTGGAGAAAGAAGTGTGTGGGAAGTAAGGAACTGTTGGAAGGAACCTGACGACATCAAGGCATCTGGTTGTATATTTCTTCCACTTTTACTTAATATAATACAGTGACATGTTTCTTTCTCATAAAATCATTAGCATTTTATTACATGACTCCTTGTTCACATGTTTAGGTTTTCATTGAATCTACTATTTTTTCTTTCACTTTGGTTGGTTTGTGTTATTGCATATTTGATCTCACAAGAGCACCGGAGTGAAGCAGAGACAACAAAGATATAAGGAAGCGATATCTAAAGGTATGCCATCCATTCCTTCTTTGGTAGTAAATTCAATGATTGTAACTTAGGGAAAGTGTCATGTCCTGTCTTGTTTTTTTCTAGATCCAGGTGGATCTAGGGAGATTAGTTCATGTCTGTATTTACCGATTTATCCTATAACAAAATTGGTCCTCCTCACATCGCTACTTTGAGCCTTCCAGGTCTCACAATTGGATTACCTGTATGGTTTTTTTCCACTCAGGTAATTACAAATGCAGTAAGTGTTTCGGTCGTAAGAACTTCCCCCCAAGAACATCAACCTAATGTTGATCCTTTGCCTTCTTCACCAGTAAGATATTCTTCACCTTCTCCACTTGCAAGGTCTTCTTCCATTTCATCTTCTTCGTTGAGTGAAAACTCTAAATCTAGTAACTCGGTGGATAAGAAGAAGAAGAAAAGGAAGAATAAGAAGAATAAAAATAAACAAGGATATAAAATTCCAACCACTACTAGACGTGTTGGAAAGAAACCAGTTATTGTTGATCGTGTTGAGAGTGTTGATGATGCCAAGGTCACCCAAACAACTCGTAAGCCCAAGTACCCTTGCAGGATTTGTAAGGGTATCCATATTCTTAAGGATTTACTTGGTCTATCCAAGGCTATAGAAGCATGGTATACACACCCTCGCCAACCCATGTCGTCAGCCTCTGAACAACATGTTGATGACCTCCCGTCAACTAGTTAAAATACCCTTGGGAAGAAGAAAAGTAGAGTCAAGTTTCCTTGTAGTTTATGAAGAGGGAGTCATCAAAATCACCTTTTCCCTCGTATGGACGAAGCCTCAAAATTACTGGAATACATGACTATTTCACCACCTCAACTTCCAGCTGCTTATCGCAAGCTTACTTTCGGCCCATCGGTAATTGATGAAATGATCAATCTGGCCCCTTCATTGGTAAATCTGGTTGATTAGGTAGTCAATTTGGTCATGTCCTTAGTTGAACCAGTTGACCAAGTGGTCGCTCCGATCCCATCCTCAATTGATCCCACTCTCCCATTAGAGAGTGCAACCCAAGTGGTCAATTCGTTTCCACCCGTCGACCCCATTCTTCCCTTGGAGAATGAAATCCAAGTGGTCGATCTAATCTCGTCATCGGTCGATCCTACTCTCTTTCTTGAGAGTAAACTTGATACTACCCACATTTTTCTCGTTGATACAGACTATGCCATGTCGGGGGGTATTTCTCCTTCTCCCGTGAAACCCCCTCCAAGTAATGAGGCCATCCTTTTTAATTGGTGTGTGCTAATTGGACCTTGTCTTCCCTCTCACATTCCTTTCCAGATTACTGTACAGGTTTGCGGTCGGGACGTTCCTCGGACGCTAATAGATGAAGGTGCCTCCATTAGTATTTTATCCTCTATTGCTTGGTAGGCTTTGGGTTGTTCTTAGCTTGCACCAGTTACACAGAATATGTTAGGTTTTAACAGAAGAACCAGTTAACCTTTAGGTACCCTTCCTCAGTTTCCTGTAACTTTGGGAGGGAAAATTGTCTTTGTTGATGTCATGGTAGTCCAAGACCCTTGGATTTTGATTTACTCCTTGGGTGAGATTATGTCTATGCCATGAAAGCTATTGTGTCCACTCCTTTTCGTGTGATATATTTCCCGCACGATGGAAGAATGGTGACTATTGATCAACTTTTGTTTGTTGGCCCTTACTTGACCATTAACTCAAAGACTTCCCTAAACGGTTCATATATGCAGTCGGTATCACCCCTGCCACAGGTCAATTATGTGGCGTTGCCTCCCATGCCTTCAATTGCCGATGCAGATGAGCCTCTCACTATACGCTCAATCTTTTATGACTTGGATCCAGTAGTTGACATGGTGATCTCTTCGGTAGGGCTATTGGAGCTTGACCTCCTTACCCCTATCGCATCCCTCGACATGTGTTCCTTCCAGAGTGTGTTTCTTCCTTCGAATGAAGATATCTTGGAGGCCATGACTGAGTTTTGTCCCTTGACATGGTGTCCTTCTAGAGAATTGAACTCTTGGAAGCCATGATCAAGAAGAGAGTCCTTGAGCATGGTTTTACGATTTCAAGATCGTTAAAAAATGAAAGAAGTTATGAGGATAGTTTTTGCGTCTCTCTAGTAACCTCATTAAAAAATGAAATAGATCTTATGAGCATAGTTATTGTTTTTGTGTCCATCTCGTTAAAAAATGAAACAGAGGTATATGGATTGAACCTGGATTCGTGATCATAGTTCTTCTCCTATGTCAAGCTTGTTAAAAAATGAAACAACTTCCCCCTCTCCATTTGAGTCAATTCTAGTATTTGAAGCTTCAGTTTATCCACCTGTGATGTTGGATGAGACGAATCTTGGGGGGCATATGCTTTCATCCTCTGGACTTCATGCTGAATTTAAATCGTTGGCTTCTTAAGCTGGGGGACAAGTACCAACCATCCCTGGATTATTCATTGGGAAGTTGCAAGCATAGTTTTTCTGGTTCAAGCTTGTGTAAAAATGAAACCACCTACCTCAAGAATAGTTTCCTTTGGTTCAAGCTTGTGTAAAAATGAAACCAGGTCCAAGCATAGTTTTGGTTAGTTTTTAAGCTTGTGTAAAAATAAAATCTATCCCAAGCATAGTTTTGTTTTGTTTTAAATCTTGCGTAAAAATGAAAACAATCACGAGATTAATCTTTATTCTTTCTCATGCTCGTAAATACATGAGAATAAGTTACCAAGCTTAGTCTTTTTTCTTTCTTGTGCTCACAAATCAATGAGAATGTAACTGAGTAAAATTTTATCACTTTTTCGGGCTCATAAAGGTTATACAAAAAAGGAACCCCCTGGAGTTCCCTTTAAGCTCTTTTCAAACTCTCTAAACATGAAAAGATTGTTGAGTGGTCTTATTCTTTTCACGCTCATTAAAGTATTAGAAAACACGTCTGTTGAGCGATAATTTATCTCTTTTTCGGTCTCATCATACTACTTTACGAAAAAGGAACTGAGAGAGTTCTCTTTAAGTGTTTTTCAGACTCTCTAAACATGAAAACCCCCGAGTTTTCTATCTTTGGACTCGTTAAACAAGCATCAAAAGACCCATATGGGACCGAACCACTCCTTCCTAGGGTTTTTTAAACATACTCTGAGGGAATCGTCCAAAGGATGAGCTTACATTACAATAATATGTTATCCTCCTCAAGCTTGCGTAAAAATAAAGAGGTACTCGCCAGAAATGGTGGGGGGGAATTTGGGAAATAAATGTGTCTAAACTTGTATTCTATGGAAGAGTCTCTTTTGAACAAGACACCCTTTCACTCACCTTGTGTCTGGGTTGGAAAATGCGCTTGTCTCTTGATCATACTCCTTTATAAGATTACAAATTGGTTTGTGATCCCTGTTGTTGAGTCAGTTTTTCCAAGACAATTGTAATGTCATCAATATGTTCAAAAAATAAGTTCAATCCAGAAATCCTTCTATTGCGCTGTCCATTTCTGCAGTCCTTAAGCCTTCTATTTCATCGACCATCCCTTAGTCAATCCTAAATCACTTGTTACTCTGATCTACATCAAATCTTGTTACCTGTTTCATGCCATTGATGGGGGATACATTAAGGCCCTCATGTGACGATTCTTTTCCTGTCGAATTCAACTCATTATCCAGGAATTAGAATTAGAAACTAATTGGTACCTTAGAACTTTCATGCCTCAATGACATTTTTCCTTGCTCTTGACAGTGGTTTTTCATTATTGACCTCTGATCGGGAGATTCTGCCGAGTGTTCGACCTTAGCTCATTGATTCACATTCATTGGATTGTACTAGAGTACCTTGGGAGTCATTGACATTAATGGTGATTTATCTCGAACTTGTTAACGATATTCACTAATGACTAGTAATCAAGTGGTTTCTACCATGTTCGACTTCAGCACATGTATTCGCATGGCTAGATCCGTACTATAGAGTGGTGGAGATGAAGACCTTGGATCTTTTATCAAAGATTCAGGTTGCATTGGAGTATATTTAGTTTGTATTGTTTCATAGATCCACATTATATGTCTCGTGGATATGTTCAAATTTGAGTCTTTAATGCATAGATCCATAGTGTATTTTTGGTGGCTATGTTCAGATTTGAGTCATAATGGCATGGATCCAATGTGTATGTTTGGTGGCCATTACTTGTATTATTGACATGGATATTCGCATGTCATAATTTATCCTTTGAGTCATTTGTATTCTGAGTATGGGAATGCCTACCTCAGTGATGATATATTATTGTACTGTATTTCCTTATTTGTTGGCAGGTTTCCGACCGACATGTTCCTTGTTCCCTACACACACTTGACAAAGTATATCAGTTATCACTATGTTCTAACTTCATACTTTGGGGGGCTCTCTGTTACACATTATTTTTTTCATCCCTATGATCGTTAATGATATAAACCTATATGTTGCGTTAAGAGCGGTCCGTGGCCTAGATTCCCGAAGAAAGAAGGGAGAAGAAATTTTCCTGAGAGAAGAAGTTGTATTTTCCTTTATAAAATCCCTATTAAGGAGGATTTATGCAGGCTGCTATATACACATGGTGAGGAAATTCCTGGTTTCCGCAGGCTACACTATATCCAGGGTGAGGAAATTCTTGGTTTCCATAGGCTACACTATAGCCAGGGTGAGGAAATTCCTAGTTTCTGCAGGCTGCACTATAGCCAGGGTGAGGAAATTCGTGGTTTCCACAGGCTGCACTATAACCAGGATGCAAAAATTCTTGTACATGGGAAAAACGAGCGTCTTCTCGATGCTTCTAGAAGGAGAATCTTATATGGTGAGGTGGCCTTTGAATGGTTTGGATCTTACTCTCTTTTATGATTAAGTGGATCATATTAACCTCCTCACCTTATCCTCTTCAACTTATAAAAGGAGAGGAGCTCTAACGGAGAAAGTTAGCTTCTGAGATTGGCTTGTTATTGGGTTTTGTAGCTTGGAGTTTTTGGAGATTGTATATTGGCTTTGAGCTTTTCTTTGTCAAGATAGATTGTGAGTAGATATCATATCTATGGTCTCAGAATCCTTGCAGCAAGAAGTGTGTGGGAAGTAAGGAACTGTTGGAAGGAACCTAACGACATCAAGGCATCTGGTTGTATATTTCTTCCACTTTTACTTAATATAATACAATGACATGTTTCTTTCTCATAAAATCATTAGCATTTTGTTACATGACTCCTTGATCACATGTTTAGGTTTTCATTGAATCTACTATTGTTGCTTTCACTTTGGTTGGTTTGTGTTATTGCAGATTTGATCTCACAAGAGCACTGGAACGAAGCATGGACAACAAAGATATAAGGAAGTGATATATAAAGGTATTTCATCCATTCCTTCTTTAGTAGTAAATTCAATGATTGTAACTTAGGGAAAGCATCATGTTCTGTCTTGTTTTGTTCTAGATCCAGGTGGATCTAGGGAGATTAGTTCATGTCTGCATTTACTAATTTATCCTATAACAAGAGCCGTTATAAATCATTGGGCTCAAGCCCTCACCACATAATAGAGTACAAAATGTTCTTTTGGCACATATGTGGTCTAGTACTAACTATGGCCTAGGCCTATTAGCCCTATTATAATGAACTACATTGTTCACAAGATGTCATAATAGTTGAACCCAAGTCCTTGGTACCCCTACAACATGTGGTTTCATGGTCGGGGGAAGGTCCTCTATCTCTGTCGTCGACACTGCATGAATGAGAGATGTCAGGTTCCTCTCTAATCGTCATAGTACTCTCTCAACCTCTCTGGCTGATAGTCCTCCTATGACTACTGGTCCTCCTGCTGCTACTAGTTTGACATCTACTCGAGGACAACGCCTGGTCTAGGTGAAGTCGGTCAATCACACTAGTCCCACATCTACATATGACAGATCATTGAGTTAGTAATTTGACATTACCATAAAAAGGATGACATTTAAAAAAAATAAAAATAAAAAAATAACTTCAAAATGTGTTTACCTATCTCTTCGTTCTCCTTGCCCGGGGGCATAGGCATATTAGGATCCCTCAGGAAACTGATCCCTACATAAGGGTAGTCCTTGATCACAGAAATATGATGGTCCCATTGTGGCATCCCTACATGATTTCGTTATTTTTTCAACAAACTACACTTTATGTAGATTCCCTCACCTCATCTTGTAAATATTATCATTTTGAAATGATTACTGGATTATAAAATATGTTCATTAATTCTTTAAAGTTTGCATTTTCATTTTGTTTTCATGTTTGATTCATGACTGAAAGCATTAATCAAAAATGAAAACTTAGATTCATATTATTTTTCCTATACAAGGTATTCTTTTAAAGGTTACCATTCCTATGTCCAATTTAAATCCAACACTTGAATGACTTATCTTTGGAATGTTTTGGGTATTGATATAATTTCTATATGCTTATATGGTTTTACATTTGAATTATGAGAATTTTTTTTTGATATATTTGAACCCGTTGCAATATCTATGGTCATTCTAGTCATCGAAATTAATGCACAACTTTTGTACCCTGTACTTAATCCATCTTCCTGGCATAGTGAATTATTAAGCCTTTCATTATGGGTTATAGGTTTTCATGCTCTGTACACAAGGTTTTCATTAACAGGAATGGTCAAGCATCAATACCAAACCCTCGATGTTCATACTATGATTTCACAGAGGCTTCATTTTGTTTGTTTCCATTTTATCCATTCGGATTTGTTTCTTTTTCTCCTACCATCCAAACCCAGAACTGTTTTGATTCACCCTTGTCACAATCCAGTCATATTTGTAATGGGTCCTATTGTTCGATTGGAGCCGAATGGCTACCAAACATTTCTCTATCACGATGATGAAATCGAATATTTAAAAGGTCAAGGCTGGGATACCTTCATCAAAAGGTTCGAAGGTTATAACCTTCGTGTGGCTAAGGAATTTGCACAGACTTTCGATGGGTGTAGGGAGAAAATTGGAGATATCCAGTTAGAGGTAACTAAGGAGTTTGTGAGTGAAGCCATAGGGCTTCTGTCCACCAATGGGAAATGGTTCAAAAACTCAAATATTGAAGAAGTGCCATGGAGCCTCTTCATGACCTCTAGGAAAATCAATTGCTGCAAAAAAGGTATCCCTATTTCTTTGGTTAAATATAGGTGGCATGGTCTCCTATTGATCCTCAAACAATTTTTGACTTGTGAGGGCTGTTTTGGTTTATTTTTTATCTTTCATATATGAATGCTTATGCATTTCATAGGTTTTCAATTAAATGTGCCCTTCTATCCGTTGAGAAGTTTGTACAAAATGTCTAAAGTGTATAAGAGATAGAGCCTCGACTCCCATCTTTTTCACCACGACTTGATTATAATTATGTTGATTCACCATTTGACAACCGTGGGTGATTGTTGGGATGGATGTTTAAGAAGGAATGAGTTTACTCCAACCACTCCTATAGAAACCTCTATTTCGGGTGAACCACTCATATGAAAATAGTTTGACATTCCAAATAAAGAGCCAGACTCTCTAAATAGAAACCCTCGAGATGAGGCAATGCCCAATCAGTATTCAAATGAGCAATAGGTTGTTGGTTTCGAGTTGAATGAACCCCCATATGCATGAATTAGATGCTGGCCATAATGCCAATATGAAACCCGATATCAAAAAATCTTGTAATCAGACAAAACAAAAACACATGGATCTAGGGTTTCATAACAAAAGAGTTGGTCTCCTTATTTCGAGAAAATTGAGGAATCGAACTAAACCTCATTTGAGCTCGATCGGCCTGATCGAGGTCAATGAGGTCTCGGATCCCGAAATTGAAGATTTCTTGGTTTTAGAAGACCCGAATTGTCAAATATCTGATCCTTCTCAACCGTATGACTTTGTTGCTAATCTTCCACCGTGTCTCGAGGGTAAGGGTAAGTTCACTAGTATTAGTTTTTGTCAAGGGAAAATGACAGGTAACGCCGATGTAGCCAGGCTTGACTGTTCACTCCACCAACAGGTCGATCCTTCAGTGCATTGTGGCGTTTGTCTGCATTGGATTGAACGATATTATACTGATATTCCCATCATTCAGGCTCGCATTAAAACACTCATGGCTGAAAGTGAATTACTGAGAAAATAGAATCTCAACCTCAGATCAAACGCGAAAATACAAGCTAAATGCCTTAAGAGGACAGGTAACATAGTGATAAAAAAACGCAGACAGTGTTAATGCCATAATCAATTATGAGTTTCTCTGATCCATTTTTAGTCGTTGGTTGAAATGGTAAAATGATTTTCCCTCTTATTACATTCATGTTATCTTTTGAATTGAATTGGTTTGAAATTAGATTTTGTTTGCTAAGATAAGACTTGTCTACAGAATCTTTTGATTATGTAGCCAAGTCATTTTAAATAATAAATTTTAGAAATTAGTTATTAGAAATTGTCTAACTTATTCTTGTTTAATTTTCAGGAAATAGTAGATCTTGATGTTGATCATTTGGGAGAAACATGTTCGATTTTGCATTCAAATGATTAGTATTTCTTTTTATGTTTTCCTTGTAAAAACTTTTATTATTTTTTGAGAAAAATCAACTCAGTTATGGGTGGATGTTAGCCCTCTATTTTTGTAATATTTTGATCTTATGAGATCCTATCTTATCCTAGGAGATAGGAAAATAGGATTTCAAAACACTTTAAATACTCTTCTTTTTGTAAGTGAAGGCATCTTGGCCTGGAACCAATGATGGATGAATGATTCCTAGAACTTAATGGAACAACTTATAGCATTTTGGCTTTAGACTACTGTGTATGTTGTTTCATTGATGTTTTGTTTCTCTTATCTTGGGATATTAATGTGTTGTATAGCTTTAGTCTCAATGACATGTTATGTTCTATGATATTCACGCTATAAATGTCATTCATGATTTACTGTTCCATATGTTGTGACTGTGATCATCATATCAATTTTAATATCAAGATTTTTTTTTTACGTTTAATTGATAGATAATAATGAATGTTTTACATAAAATATTTCTCTGACTGTAATCATTTGTAATGATAAGATCACTGGATTATATGTGTTCACTATTCTGTTCTAAAATCCTGGTTGCCAATACATTCCTTGAATTTATTCAGGAATTTTTTAGTATAAGCCTATTGCAGATTTCTTTCACAGGCGGGACAACTGGATGCTCTTTTGTTCATACAGAGGCAAGGACACATTCAACAAACTAATAACAAGTTAGCTTCACTTGCTTCTAATTTTTGTCATTTTATGTTTTAATGAAACATGAAAGTTTTAGATTGTCTTTGACCATATGTACATCTTTGTTCCATAACTTAGATTTTATTATATTTATAATTAGAAAAAAGAAAATACAAAAATGTGCTTTCTTTATCTGCTCCTGAAAACAATTATCTTTACATTGATTTTGCAAGTTTCCATTAAAACTTGCAGCCTGTAAATTATGTTCATAAGTGATATTTTTTTATTTTCTTTCCCTGCTTAAATATATATATATATATATATATATATATATATATATATATATATATATATAT
>ML790276.1:263597-318492 GCA_009831015.1 Picea engelmannii | reverse complement strand
TAGTTAGTTTATTTCCTTTCTTTATTTTAGGACCTTATATTGGCTAACAGAGCCATTAAATCCATCAGAACAGGTTACACCAAACATCTTGGGTTATTTAGACAACCCCAGATCGGACTTGTTCTTCCAGTTGACGGCCTGTCAAATTTGCCCGTCAATAGCCCACCAGTCAAAAAAACAATTGTCAAAGGCCTCATGTACTCACCCTACACCCTATCGAGGTAACAAAAATTACCACCTGCATAATGTTGGAAAGGAGGCCATATGGCCTCGTACTATCTCCCTTGGGCTAAGGCTTGGCACTCTCTCAAAAAATAAAGCGCACAACATGGTCCTGAAATAGAAGTTCTTGTTTGTTCTCCTTTGTCAATTGGTCAATTTGTTTTCATGTATGTGAGCATGGTTGTGCTCTAATAAAAAATAGTGGTGTCTAGACATTGAGATACATAATGCATCTATGCACGTGAAGCTTGATTAAGTGCTTTGAATCCTGTGATCTTCCCAATCATGTAGAGTACTATCTGAAGATTGAGGCTTGTGATATTTTGAATTGGCACCTGAGATCCTACTTTCTCAGTTCTAGCCTCGCAATACATCTCAATATAATCCTGTATGTTGTGTGGTCCTGGAGGAAAGGTCCTCAAGTTGATCAGTTCCCCCCTCCTAGAGAGGCCAGTCAAAAAGTAATTATCCTCCATCATTGGAGTCAATGATTGGCGTTGTAGCATGAAGGTCTCTGCATCTGGATGTCAATACTTTATCAAGTGGTTCAATAGCCTAGGTTGTGCCCTCATGAATGGACATCGAAAAAATTTCCACATATCACAATGCTTAAGCATGGCAATGGCTCCTAGATCCTCCTCTACCAAGACATCTAACTCTTCATGTTCCCTTTCTCGCCAATGAACATACATCATGTTCCAAAAACATTTGTGAGGTTAGCCTCTTATTTCATATTTTTTGAAAAATAAAAGAGATGTATGTGGATTGTATTTAAGATAGATGCATATGTACGTGGGCTAAGTGTTACCTTACCTACGTATATACGGATGTTGGGTGTGGACAACCCGTGTACACACAGGCCCAACCCTTCTACTAGGGTGCATACCCTCCAAACAATAAATTAAGCAAAAAATAATGAATGAAAAGGAGAGGAAAGGTCATTTGTACTTACTTGGTTCATGTTTGAGGATCTTTCGTCCACCGTAGCTCCTCGAGTTCACATTTTGAAGAAGAAGGTTTTTTTACTTTTTGTTTATTTTCCAATTTGCAATGGTTAAAATGAGTTGTCCAACTCTATTTATAGACTATTTTGGGCCCTTTTTTCCCTATTTTGGTCCTCTTATTTTCCTATTCTTAGCTTGGTGGGTACTTGAGTTTCTTTTTGAGAGGTCTTTGGGTCATTCTAATATACTTGTTCTTTTGGTCTGGTGTTTTCATGAGACGGGTTACACTCATATCATTATGTGGTAAAATTTGTTTTTCGACATTTTCATATAGGTTAGGTTCTCATCACCTTTCATTTTGCATATTGTTGACTTTTTCGCTTTTAAATAGGATCGATCCCACCAAAGTGCGACACGGAACCTTCTATGTTTCTTTAGAAGTGTCGTAATTAGGTGGTAGAGCCTTCCTCTACATGGATGCCCTAGGTATATCCTTTGCTACATTTTTACATCCATGCTATGAGTTTTCTCCATAGGCTTGGGAGTCCTTTTAGTCCTGCCATGATTTTATATCGAAGCCCCATTCTTCTTCATCTTTTATGGCTTGTACCTGAGGGACTCCCTATGAGCATGGTTTGTTGTCTTTCAGGCTCGCTTAAACTTTGAAAGAAACATCTAATGAGATGTTATTTATTCTTTTCGGTCTCATTTAGATTACTTAAGAAAACAATCCCCACTAGATTCTTCTTTAATCCCTTTTCAGACTCTCTAAAATTGAAAATACTGTTGAGTGATCTTGTTTCCCTTCACGCTCGTCAAACTAAAATTTGAAGGCACATCTGTCTCGCAGTAGTTTACCCCTTTTTCGGTCCGGACAATTAATTTATGAATAAAGGTATGCCCTAGGATCTTCGGTTCACTAGGAGAATATTCTCAGGCGTAAGTTTAATCCTTTTTCAGGCCTGAGGGACTAAATTTTTGAAAAAGGGCCATTCTCCTTCGTTTTGGTTTATCTCTTTTTTGGGCCTTGGAGATTATTTATGAAAATGAAACCCCCCCAGAGTCCATAGTTAATCTCTTTTCAGAATCTCTAAATATGAAAAGATCATTGAGTGACCTTGTTCCTTTCACAGTCCTTAACTGGTCCAGAAGGAATATCTGTTTGGCATAAGTTTAACCCTTTCTAGTCAATAGATTATCGAGGAAAAAGGTACGCCTCGGGAGAAATTTTTCACCAGGAGAGTTCTCCTAAGTTATATTTTATACTTTTTCGGGATAGAGAGACTAAACTTAGAAAAAGACCGTGAGTAGTTAAGCTCTTTTCAGACTCCTTAAAATTGAAAATATAGTTGAGTGATCTTGTCTCTATCACACATGTTAAAACGGTTTTGAAGAGACATATTTTTGGTATAAGTTTAACCCTTTTTTGAACCGCCTGGACTAATTACAAAAAATGAACACTCTGGAGTCTTCTTTTAATGTTTTTTCAGACTCTCTAAACGTGAAAAAAAACATCGATCTTACCTTCTCTAGGCTCATAAAAATTCACATGGAAGGATTCTTGTTGTTTCATACTTAATCGCATTGCATGTATCATCCTTGAATCTTTGACCTAATGTCGGCTTCATCTTTCTATAAAATGAACCTTCAAAAGCATTCCTTAAATGAAATCCTCGTAGCACTTTTTCCCTCATGATCTGACACCTTGACCCATGGAGGAATTTTCCCAAGTATCCTTATCTTCCACATGTCTCTTTGAACCGAGAATTAGTATGCTCCATGCGCTTGGATCTAGTTTGTTTTCCCACGACACCCATTCCTCCTTTCTAACGTAGCATTCTTTTATTCTTTTTCAAGCTCATTAAAATTTTGAAAAAGACAAAAAAATAAAATATTCCAAAAAGAGGGGACGGGATATACATTCTCTTTTATCAACAACAAGATAGTCACCCTTGGACAAAGCACATACTTTCATTTGTTCGCCAAGCATTGGGATCTAGTATGACCTTAGGAAGTTTTTCTCGTTACATAGAGTTGTGTCCTCCTTTCTTTGGTTACTCTTCCAAACATATGGAGATTTTGTGGTGCCTCCTATATCATTCACTTATGTCAATAATATGCTACCTAAGTCTCATAATTTTGTCTTTATTTTATCCAAGTGAAGTTTTATTTAACCTAATTCGACCATTCCCTAGTTTATCTCTTGACTTTCATGAGTCGGCCATCCTGAGAATCTAGTCAAGTTCTGACGCAGGCATGCCACCCAGAGACGTCCGCTCACAGGACCTCCTCCGTTCTTGGCCTGAAGAACTTTAAAGCTCTTCAAATTCCCTATCGGGAATTTTCCTCACCCACAATAGCTCTCCAAAAGATCTCCCTAAACTATCGGGAAATCGGACTTCGCAATTTCGCAAGTCTTGTGGTCGAGTATTTTGGAATTCTCAAAACCCCGAACCCCGACGTAAGTCAACGCTGACCTTTTACCTCGCTATCGGGGTTTTTCCTATCGAGATTTCAGCATTTGTGATGTTCAAAACAACTCACCTCACCAATCCTCGATCCCCAATACACTCCCCTACTGCCTTAGCCTCCAGGATAAGCCTTGTGTCCACACGACCGCTCCTTATATGACCATAGTCATATCCCTCCTCGGGGTTTCGTGGTTCGCGATTCCAAAATGCACAACCAACTTGTCGCCAGGATCCCCGATATCCCGATGACCTAAATGCCGATGGATGACTTCCTTGCCACCTGTCCTCCACTAATTCCACTGTGGCCTCACACTGTTAGCCTGTCGGGAAATCACATTTCGGAGTTTCGCGATTCCTGATGCAACGTTTTCTTGGTACTCAGGGTCCCCGATATCCTGAACCCCGACTCCTTTTCTGATCTTCTGACACATGTCCGCCCTGAGATCCACGGCTAGGACTTCTGGAGCTTGAACTCCCAACGTGACTGTAGCCTCCTTGCTTCTTTGGTAGATCTAACAGATGATGGTATTTTGCCAATCTCCTCCACAAGATCCTAACCGTCTATCTTCCTCTTGGATGTCTTCTACGAGTGAACCCAGTATTTCTTTATGAAAGTTGGTCCTCCCACGCGTAACTTTGCAGCTCTTGTTCAACCACTCCACGGCACAACCTATATGTTCTTCTTCTCGACGAATGTGAAATCCTTATCCCTCCTGATCTTTTTCACACGTTCAACCTCAAAGAGGGTCCTTGCACACACTCCTTGCGGCAGTTCTCAAACACCTCCAAGTGTTGAGTTCTTTCGACTCTACGCACACCTGTGGTAGCAGTCCTTCAATAGTTCGCTCAGATTCACAACTGAGACTCTCCTTAGCCTCCGCACTCCTTTCATGGCTCGTATAACCTGAATTCACTTCTGGGTGAATGAGAACAAGAGTTAGACTATCCAAGCCTTCTGTCAACGCACTCCTTGTGGACGACTTCAACTGCACTCCTTGCAGGAATCCTTGCTCAGATAGAGAAACAATTGTAACTCATTCCACTTCCTCTCAGAATTCAATCTCAACACATGAAATCATATACACAACATAACAGTAAATGCATAATAGGAAGTAATTACTCATGAGCATATCAATCAACACACATACACAGAGAACAAACACCAAACCATGGATTTGAATCAATTTCTTCTATTAATCCAAATAACTGTACATGGGTGTTTCTACACAGTCCTCTACTTCTCTTCTCAATGCTCAGAATTATTTCTAACTATCCTGAATTATGTTACAATGCACAATGAGAGTGTCTATATCCGTTTCCCTCTTTCTTCTAAAACTGTCTAATCTAATATTCAATTCTACCTACTTACATTTACTGCTATAAATGCCTCCATCTACTTCAGACGAGAGCGGGGTGCTCAAGGTCTGATTACATTATACCAAGGCACCTTCATTAAATGATCTCATCTATATTTGGCACATCACTTCAAGGGAAAATTCAAAAATTTGTGTTGGCGTGTGCCCAACTATCCACTTGCATTCTGTGTTGGCTTGCTTGTCTCGAGAGATGCTCCTGCATCATACTCCCTCACGTGAAAATTTGCATGGGCTCCTGTCCATGAGCTCCTACACAGTCTGTCCATGCTTCAGAATCTCTTCTTCAGTCTCCCAACTGGCATCTTCAACTGGATGGTCCTTCCATTTGACCAAATATTCTAAGTATTCTTTCCTTCTAGTCCTCTTACCCACTCTTTTATCCAGTATCTGTTCCATCTGTGGATTCTCTACAAATGGAATCTTCTTCTGCCACTGAACCTCTGGTTGTTCATCACTTATTCCTGCTTCCTCATCTTTGTATGGATAAAAATCTGAGACGTTGAATATCGGAGAAATTCCGATCCCATCCGGTAATTCAATCTCATAAGCATTCTGCCCCATTTTCTTCAAGACCTTGCACGGTCTAAGTTTCTTCATCTTAAATTTATTGTACGTTCCTCTTGGGAACCTTTCCTTCCTCAGATGTGCCAGAACCAAATCACCAATCTCAAACTGAAGTTGTCTTCTATGCTGATCAGCTCTGCGTTTATATTCTTGGCTTGATTTCAGCAACCGCTCCTTCACCTGGATGTGAAGTTCTTTCATTGCCTCAGCAAATTATTCTGCACTAGCGCTCCTAGTAGCAGTCTGCTCCGAATCTCTCAATTCATAAAATTATCTTGGTTGCGTGCCATATACAATATGGAATGGACTCTGGCCTATTCTCTTGTTCACTGAGTCATTATATGCGAACTCTGCCTGTGACAATATATTATCCCACTGGTTGTGGTGCTCTGTCATTGAGCTTCTTAGCAAGTCTCCCAGAATTTTGTTCACCACTTCTGTTTTCCCATCCATCTGAGGATGATAAGCTGAACTAAACAACAAGTTAGTCCCCAGCTTCTTCCATAATGTCCTCCAAAAGTGCCCTAAGAACTTTGTATCCCTGTCCGAAACAATACTCTTTGGTAAGCCGTGAAGTCGAACGACTTCTTTGAAAAACAGATTTGCGATGTGAGTCGCATCACTGGTTTTCTGACATGGTATAAAATGTGCCATCTTGGAAAATCTATCCACTACCACAAAGATCGAATCAAATCCTCTTTGTGTCCTTGGCAATCCCAATATGAAATCCATGCTAATTTCATCCCATGGTCTCTCGGGTATGGGTAATGGTTGATAGAATCCTGCATTATGCTTTCTTCCCTTTAAATGCTGGCAAATTCTGCATCTGTCTACAAACTACTTGACCTCTGACCGCATCCCTGGCCAAAAGTATGACTCTCTCAGCTTCGCGAATGTCTTTTCATGACCGAAGTGTCTGGCCAATCCTCCGCTGTGTTTCTCCTTCAACAGATTCTCCCTCATGGAGCAATTTGGAATACACAATTGATTTCCCTTGAATAGAAATCCTTCATGGATCACGTACTCTATCCACTAGCTTCTGTCTCTAAGAACTGGGTTCTCAGATGCTCCGTATGCTTCTTTAAAATCCTGATCATCTGCATACATATCCCCGAGACCATCAAAGCCTAATGTCTTGACTTTGAACTCCTGCAACAACAAACACTTCCTGCTCAAAGCATCAACCACTTTGTTAGCAGTACCAGAAATATATTTTATCACAAAAGTAAAATTTTGCATGTACTCAACCCATTTAACATGCCTCTGATTCAACTTTTCTTGTTGAGTCACAAACTGCAATGCATGGTTATCACTATATAAAACAAATTCCTTCGGAATCAAATAGTGTCTCCATTTCTTCAATGCCTGGATGATGGCATAAAATTCCTTGTCATATGTGGAATAATTCATCTTCACCTCATTCAGCTTCTCGCTGAAATATGGAATTGGTCTGTCCTCCTGACTCAAGACTGCTCCTATGGAAAACCCGCTTGCGTCACATTTTACCTGAAATGTCTTTTGAAAATATGGCAACACCAGAATTGGTTGTTCCGTAATCTTCCGTTTCAAAAAATTGAAACTCTTCTCAGCTTCTTCAGTCCAGTGAAAATATTTATGTCTTTTCTTCACTGTATCCATCATTGTTGCACTAATCCCGCTGAAATTCCTGATGAATTTTCGGTAGAAACTAGCCAAACCGTGAAAACTTCTCACCTCAAATATGTTCCTCGGTGATGGCGAATTCTTGATTACCTCCACCTTATTTGGATCCATCCTCAACTCATTTTACGAAATAACAAATCGCAAATAGATGAGTTATGTCTTCATGAATGAGGACTTCTTCATGTTTATCAACAACTTCTCTTGTTGTAATCTCTTCATCACAATGGCTAAATGCTTCAAATGTTCAGCCTTTGTCTTGTTGAAAACCAATATGTCATCCAGATACACGAGGACAAATTTCCCGATGAAATCCTTCAGGACTTCATTCATCAACCTCATAAAGGTACTTGGCGCATTGGTTAAGCCAAACGGCATGACAAGCCATTCATACAAACCTTCGTTTGTCTTGAATGATGTTTTCCATTCATCACCTTCTCTCATGCGAATCTGGTGATATCCACTCTTCAAATCAATCTTTGAAAAAAAAAATCTCCACTTAAGCAATCCATCAAATCATCCATTCTCGACAATGGGAATCTATACTTGATAGTTATCTTGTTAATGGCTCTTGAATCAGTGCACATCCTCCAGCCTCCGTCTTTCTTCGGACTGAGTACTCTCAGAACAACAAATGGAATCAAGCTTTCCCTAACCAAACCTTTGTCCGATAAATCCTGGACTTGTCTTTTGACCTCTTCATTCTCCTGCTTCGTCAATCTGTATGCGGCTTTGTTTGGAAAACTGCCTCCTGGTATGAGATCAATATGATGACTCACACTTCTCATTGGTGGCAACAAACGAGGTAATTCATCCACTACAATATCAGCGAACTCTTCCAGCAGTTCTTGAACTTCTTCTGGCAAATCATCCACTCTTGTGCTAGTCAGAACAATTCTCGGTTTTCTGACTACAAAGAATTGCGGATCCTCCTTCTTCTTAACCTCGGTAAGAAATTCCTTCCCACTCATGAGAAGTACTGTGTTGCTTACTTCCGGCTTCACCTCTTTATCCTAAATTGGATGCAACATATGGGTTCTCCCATTCTTCTTCAGGGTGTATGTGTTCATCCTTCCATCATGGATCACATTTCTATCATATTGCCATGGTTTACCCAGCAATAGATGAAAAACATCCATAGGAATAAAATCACATAAAATCTTATCTTTATATCCTCCTATCTTAATGTCAACTAAGCACTGTTTGGTGACATTTACCTGATGTCCCTTTTGTAGCCATGAAACTTTGTATGGACTCGGGTGATCAGTCGTCTCCAGCTCCATATTTTCTACCATCTCGGTCGAAACGAGATTATCTGTGCTTCCACTGTCCATGATAACCTTGCACACTCTATCCTTGGTCTTGCAAGCAGTCCTAAAAATATTGTTCCTCTGCGTTGAATTCTCCATCTCCTTCTCTGGTGTCAAAAGGAATTTTTGCATCACCAACGATCTTTCGCCTTCAGTGTATTCTGCCTCAACATCTCGCCTCTGTGCCTCGGCGATGTGAGTCTCTCCAGTTTCTTTCTTTTTCTCTGGACACTCGAACGACCTGTGCCCATTCTTTCCACATGTGAAGCATGTGATTACTCCACCTCTTCCTCTTCCTCCACCTCTGGTACGAGGAAACCTATGATTATCAGCATATCCTCCTCTTTGCTCAGTATGTTGTTCTCTTTTCTCTGTGTATTGCCCTCGTTGTGAACTTCCACCTCTCTATGTCTGAGTCTGAGGTTTCTTCCAGTCTTCCTTGGGCTTCTGGGTTCTTTGCTGTGCAACTGCTTTGCCTCTAGGCTAACTTCTGCCTCAGCCTCTTTGAACTTTCTTACGGCCCAACTTCTCCTCTGCCTTCAAAGCCATTTGATAAGAATCCTCTACTGTTCGGATGGTTTCCATACTCATTTCATCCTGAATCTCATATCTCAGGCCATTCATATACCTGGCCACTTTTTCGTCATTGCTTTCGCGATGACCTACTCTGATATTCAACCTGTAAAATTCCTCAGTATATTCCTTCACTGTCATCAACTTTTGTCTTAGGTTCTGCATCCTCATGAACAGAGAAATTTGATAGTCCCTGGGAATGAATTTTGCCTTCATTTTTGCAATCATCCTGTCCCAGCTCTTAATTTTCTGCTTGCCTTGGCAACGCCTGTCAGCTTGTAGTTCATCCCACCACAAGGCTGCATGTCCTTTTAATCTCGTGATGGCATGCCTGAGTTTCTTGTCCTCTTCAATATCTTCATAGTCAAAATAGGTGTCTAGAGCTCTAATCCAGTCTAGAAGCTCTTCTACATCTAGATTTCCCTCATAAACTGGAACGTCCATTTTCACCTCTGCACCCATTCTTGCAACAGCTTTAAGCAAGCGTTCAGTTGTTGCATCCTCCACTGGGATTTCTTCTTCTGCATGTCCAACATCATCTTCATTTTCAGACTCACTTATATCTCCTACATCAGCTTTGCGCCTTTGTGATGTCTCCATGTCCTCCATTCTGGCACGAAGATTACGCACTTCTCTCTCCATGTCAGGATTCTGCACGTGCCTACCTCTTTCTCTGGACATTTCCCTTTCCTCCTCTGGATTGGGTGATTGTCTACCCCTTCTCCTTGGCGGCATGGTGAAATTTCTTCTTCTCTGCTACAGAAAGAAAAGAAATTTTCTCGCTCTGATACCACTTCATGTGTATCAGAGTGCTCTTTTCCTCTTGCCTCTCTTGCCTAAAATATACAGTCAAGAAACACACTCTGATACCACTTGACGCAGGCGTGCCACCCAGACACGTCCACTCACAGGACCTCCTCCATTCTTGGCCCGAAGAACTTTAAAGCTCTTCAAATTCCCTATCAGGAATTTTCCTCACCCACATCAGCTCTCCAAAAGATCTCCCTAAACTATCAGGAAATTGGACTTCGTGATTTCGCGAGTCTTGTGGTCGAGTATTTTGGGACTCTCAAAACCCCGAACCCCAACGTAAGTCAACGCTGACCTTTTACCTCACTATCAGGGTTTTTCCTATCAGGATTTCGGCATTTGTGATGTTCAAAACAACTCACCTCACCAATCCCCGATCCCCGATACACTCCCCTGCTGCCTTAGCCTCCAGGATAAGCCTTGTGTCCACGCGATCGCTCCTTATATGACCACATTCATATCCCTCCTTGGGGTTTCACGGTTCGTGATTCCAAAATGCACAACCAACTTGTCGCCAGGATCCCCGATATCCCGATGACCTAAACGTTGATGGATGACTTCCTTGCCACCTATCCTCCACTAATTCCACTGTGGCCCCACACTATTATCCTATCAGGAAATCACGTTTCGGATTTTCGCAATTCCTGATGCAACATTTTCTTGGTACTCAGGATCCCCGATATCCCGAACCCCGACTCCTTTTCTGATCTTCTGACGCGTGTCTGCCCTGAGATCCACGGTTAGGAATTCTGGAGCTTGAACTCCGAATGCAACCGTAGCCTCCTTGATTCTTTGGTAGATCTAACGGCTGACGGGATTTTGCCAATCTCCTCCACAAGATCCTAACCATCTATCTTCCTCTTGGATGTCTTCTACGAGTGAACCCAGTATTTCTTTATGAAAGTTGGTCCTCATGCGTGTAACTTTGCAGCGCCTGTTTAACCACTCCACGAAACAGCCTCTCTGTGCTTCTTCTCGACGAACGTGAAAGACTTATCCCTCCTGAGCTTTTTCACACGTTCAACATCAAAGAGGTTCCTTGCACGCACTCCTTGCGGCAGTTCTCAAACACCTCCAAGTGTTGAGTTCTTTCAACTCTACGCACACCTGTGGCAACAGTCCTTCAATACTTTGCTCATATTCACAACTGAGACTCTCCTTAGCCTCCGCACTCCTTGCATGGCTCGTATAACCCAAATTCACTTCTGGGTGAATGAGAACAAGAGTTAGACTATCCAAGCCTTCTGTCAACGCACTCCTTGCGGACGACTTCAACTGCACTCCTTACAGGAATCCTTTCTCAGATAGAGAAACAATTGTAACTCATTCCACTTCCTCTCAGACTTCAATCTCAACACATGAAATCATATACACAACATAACAGTAAATGAATAACAGGAAGTAATTACTCATGAGCATATCAATCAACACACATACACAGAGAACAAACACCAAACCATGGATTTGAATCAATTTCTTCTATTAATCCAAATAACTGTACATGGGTGTTTCTACACAGTCCTTTGCTTCTCTTCTCAATGCTCATAATTATTTCTAACTATCCTGAATTATGTTACAATGCACAATGAGGGTGTCTATATCCGTTTCCCTCTTTCTTCTAAAATTGTCTAATCTAATATTCAATTCTACCTACTTACATTTACTGCTATAAATGCCTCCTTCTACTTCAAACAAGAGTGGGGTGCTCAAGGTATGATTACATTATACCAAGGTGCCTTGATTAAATGATCTCATTTATATTTGGCGCATCACTTCAAGGGAAAATTCAAAAATTTGTGCTGGCGTGTGCCCAACTATCCACTTACATTCCATGCTGGCTCGCTTGTCTCAGGAGATGCTCCTGCATCAAGTTCGGATTCAAAACCAATGAATTTTTTTGCCTAATGATTGAGATCCTATAGTCTTTCCCTGAAAACATATCAAATACCTCAAGGTAGTGAGTCTTACACTCCTATTGTACTCCTACCTAATATTTTGAAGATCTTGAAGTTGTTGCTCGAGCTATGAACTCCTCATCTCCAGCCACAAGCATCAATGCTTCTTGAAGATGCATATCATATTGTACTTGTATATCTTCATATTATCTTGAGATGTATATCTGTTGTGTATTGTTCACAGATGCACTTTATATGGACATTTATATTTTTTCTAGTAGTCATATATGACATGGATTTGCATTGTACTTGATTGGAAGCCATGCTTAGTTCATCCCGAGCATGGGTATTCCTGCCTCGAAGAGATTATCATTACTTTACAGATGGAATGTTCACAAACACTCATCTCAGGCTCACTCAACTCTGTTCCTTCCCACTATGTAAAGATATTGTAATGTATTTCAACCATGATTTTCTCTTCTAACATCACACATTAGGGGGCATATGTTATAGTCCAAAATTTCTTATATGTGCATACATGACATTGGCCCTTCCATTTGCATACTTTTCCAAAATACTGTTGAGGATTCCTTTAAAAAAAAACATTTTTTGGATAGTATGTGCACCCTGTTGCACTAATAGCCCGCATACACATGTGTGTTGCATGCTAGTTATCCCGTGTACACATGTGTGTTGCATGCTAGTTAGCCTGCGTTTACCTCCAAAAGTTGAAAAAAATATAAAATTGCACGGAATTTGACGGAGTTTACGGGATATGGAGGGTTTCCTAACTATTTTACCCCTTGTAGCCCATCCCCAAACCGAATATCCATATTTTTCTCATATAAAAAGAGATCTTGTGGAGTCACTTATGAACATAAGCAAGAGAATAAGAAAACTCTTCCAAAATCCCTTCCCTTTCTTAGCCCAAGATTTGCATCCTATTTTTAGTTTTAGCCTCATCCTTCCCCTCTAGACTTTCTCCTTATGAAACCCTTCCTCCTTCCCTTGGTGATATGTTGGTTGCGAGAAGCTAATGTGGGATTGATGCACTTGGAGCCACGACAGAAGATCCTAGACTTGGTTTTTGGATTGGTTGTCAACAAAGGTTGTAATCCTCTTTATCTTGCAATTGAATAAAAGAGTTCATCATTGTCCCAAAACCCTATGTTTACATGATTTTGTTAATTTTTTCATTTATATCTATGTATAAACTTTCAAAGTGATCAATATAGGTTGCATATGTTGTTGCATTGTATTCCTAATCTTTTGTAGGTCATCTTTGGGAGGAGATCTATGATTTAGGAGGAGACAACAAGCTAAAGAGGTCTACACCAATCGCAAGGACTAAAGGTGCACTCATTAATTCTCTTTCCTTTATCTCTCATCACTTTGTTTAATTATTTTGGGGTAGCTGAAGGGTAGAATAGTATTTTAATGGAGTTAGTGCTCTGCCTTTACCTTAGACCCACTATAGGGGGATTTTCCCCATAGCAATTGAGCTACCACATGGATCCTCTTTAAGGTGTATTTTTCCTCCAAGTGGAAAATGGTTTCCATTAAGAGGTTTTGCGCACGATGGTTACAAATTAGGGCCTTAACCATGCTCAAGGAAGGAAAAACAAATCCTTAGGCCCTATATGAATCTTCTTGACCTAAAGAATTGTGAAAGAGCGGTTGAATCAACACATAACACTTATGTAGGTGATCCTTAGCCTCCCATTATGTATATGGGAACCATTATTATTTTTTTTGCAACAAGAATGGATCTTGGGGTAGGTACCATGGCCAAGGGAAGAAAATAAGGACCTTAGGCCCTAAAAAAATATTCTTATACTCAAGCACCATGTATGAATCCTAAAACTACCACAAAAATCCTCTTTAAGTGATGTTTTTTCTTTGGGTTGGATATGGGTGTTATTACTTGGTTTCATGCACCATTTTGGGGTCTTGAGGCCTTAAGCATGGTTAAGGAAGGAATAAAGGATCCATGTTCTCTGTAATAATATTCTAGGGCTCAAGAATTGTGAAGGATTCCTAAAACTACCACAAAAGACTTCTATAGGTAATTGTAGACCTCCCATTATGAATATGGGTGCCATTTGTAGATTTGGCATAACAAGAATAGGTGTTAGGGATTGTACCATGGTAGGGTTAGGGAAAAAAGCAACTTGGGACCTAAACAAATATTCTCAAGATCAAGAGCCATGAATGATTCCTCAAACTACCATGTAGACCATCTCTAAGGGATATTTGTCCTCGCGGGTGGCATATAAGTACCATTAGGAGGTTTTGTGCACCATGGTTGGGTCTTGGGGCCTTGGTCGTGGTCAAGAAAGGAAAAAATGGATCCTTAGGCCCTATATGAATCTTCTCAAGCTCAATTATTTTGAAGGAGTCCCTAAACCACCAAACAAGAATTGTTTAGGTGATTCTTTGCCTCTTGTTACAAATACTGGCACCATTAGTAGGATTTTCACTACATGAATGGGTCTCTAGGAATTTATCATGTCTAAGGTAGGAAAAAAAGGGTCTTATTCCCTATATGAAGCTTATTGAGATAAAACACCATGAATTGTTGGGTTTTTATATTCTTTGCAGTGAAAGAACATTCATCCGATTGTCTAGTCGAGGTGGATCGACTAGGTGACAAGTCGATCGATGAGTCAAGTCAATTTGATGGTTAAGTTAAGGTCAAAGTGATAGAACGAGAAGTCAAAGTTGAAGTGATTGATAAGAATTCAAAATTTTAGGAAACAAGAGTTCAAGTGGAAGCCAATTGGAGACTGACTGGGAAGTCAACTAATAAATCGATTGAATTCAGTTATAGAAAAATCCCAAGATTCATAGAATTGAATCCAATCATCTACGTGGATCTAGAAACATTTTTGGATGCCATGATTTAGGGTTTTGCATGATGTAAATCATATAAATAAGGAACATTGTAATTTTATTAAGTTGATGTTCATGTTAATCTTTAGAAGAATTGTGAAGGTCATGTAGATCCAAGATGAATTGGTTGTAGGGTTTTTCTTGTGTAAAGAAAGAGAGTATGACGGTGATTGTGTCTTAGGTGTAGAAAATGGTTAGTCATATAAATATTTATTCAATGAATGAATAGGACAACAAGAGAGAAAGACACTCAAGGAATAGTGTTTTTCCTAGTTTTGAGTTTCCAAGGTAAAATATTTGTGTATTATTCATTTGTTTGTCATTTATTTTCTACTTGAATTTGCCTTATATTTCCTGGCTGGTTTGGTGTCGGTGTTTATTCCCTCACTAGTGGTATCAAATCGTGTCTAGTTCATTTTGTTACAAGTAGTAGCAGAGCATATTTGTTTCAGTGTACAAGTGGTATCGGAGCAAGGTTGAGCAGATCTTGGATCTGAGCTAAACCTAGGTCTAGTGGGAGTTGAAATTCAGTGATATTTAAAGTTGTTCCTGAAATAATGGCAAGTAGTTCGAGAATAGAGATAAAAAATTAAATTGTCAAAATTTTGAGCTTTGGAAGCTTAAAATTGAATATATTCTTGTAGATAGAGAATAGTCGGTAGCTATAAGCCCCAGAACCATTTTGATGGATATGTTGAGGGAAGAATGGGAGAAAATCAAGAGAAGGGAAAGGAGTACAATTCGACTTTGTCTTGCATATTCAGCATTGATGAATGTCTCAGGTGAATACTTTGCAAATAAAATGTGGGATAAGTTGGGAAGCTTGTACCCATTAAAATCCTTGGTAAACAAGATGTTCCTTTGAAAGAAATAATATCTTATCAGGATGAGTGATGGGAGATCAGTAATAGAGCACCTGAATGCATTCAATACTGTAATAAGTCAATTATTGTCTGTGGATATTAAAATTGCTACGAAGGAGAAATGTATTAGCATGTTGTGTTCTTTGCCAGACTCTTGAGATATCTTAGTCGTGGATATAGGGAGTAATTTGACCACATCAACCCTTGAAGATGTGGTTTCATCACTACTATTAGAATAAATGAGATGGAATACCATGGAAGGATCGATCAAGGATTCCTTGATGGTGATAGGTCAATCGAGTGACATAGATAAGGGAAAATTCTTGGATAGAAAGTTTACATCGAAGGGTAGATATAAATCCATGGATTAGTCGATGAGAATATGTTGGAAATGTGATAAAGATGGGCACTACAAGAGAGATTGCAAGTCTAATATGACTAAGACTATTCCAAGATCCTATGAGAAGCAATCGATTGAGAGAAATACTAATCTGGAGAAAGGAGGCGATATGTATCTAGCATCAACTAGTACACAGTTAAATCACGATGTTTGGTTGATAGACTCAAGTGCATCCTTCCATATGACACCTCACAAAGAATGGATCTATGAATATGAAATATATGAAGGGGAATATGTATTCTTGGGGGACAAATCGACAACCAATATTGTTGGACGAGGAAGAGTTAGACTGATATTGCAATATGGGAGGAGTTGGACCCTTCGAGGTGTGCTACATATTTTGGGTTTGGAAAAAAACCTAATATTTGTTAGAAAACTAAGTGATGTAGGCGTGAACACTTTATTTTAGAAGCAGAGATAAGTTTAAGGATGGAAATTTATCTAAGAATGTAGAAACCTTGGCAAATATTACTAGTCCTTAATATGCAAATTATAAAAGGTTTGGAGATATTTTTGTAAAAATATTCAAATTTCTAAGGATTTTATATAATTTCTATAAAATTTGGGCTATTTTTGAGGTAAGATAATTTTATTCTATAGAATTTGGGTAAATGAATTTTAGAAAAGTGAATCTTTTTTTTTGGAAAAAACATGGGAAATTAGACCATGAGCGAAATTTAGCCCCTAAAATCATCCCTATTTAGAAGGATATGTGCAAAATAGTTAGGAGAAGCATGGTTTTAATGAAATGTGTTTGGATTGGAACCCTGTACAAGATGTTATGGAATTTTTACATGATTGGATGTAACAACATATATGTTCCTGAAGTCAACACGACTTTGACTCAACTTAGGACGAGTCGATACAAACTGACTCGATTTTTCTTCATCAAGTCAACCCGGCCATGTTATGGCACCAGAGGATGGGACATATTGGAGAAAAAGGACTTCGAGCTTTTCATAACAAAGGTATCGTCGAAGGTTTTCTTGATTGTAATTTTGGAATTGATTTTTTTGAACATTGCATATATGGAAAACAAAATTGATTTATATTCCCATCTGAAGCAACAAGGGGAAAAGGAATTTGGAATTGATACATAGTGATGTGTTTAGGCCTGTATCGGTCCCTTCACTTGGTTGATCCGTGTATTATGTTTCCTTCATAGATTATTTTTCCAGGAAGACATGGATATATTTTCTGAGGAAGAAATCAAAGGTTTTCGAGAAATTCAAAGAGTTTAAATCTCTTGTGGAAAACCAAATAGATAAGAAGGTAAAGGTGTTGAGAACTGATAATGGAGGTTAATTCTATGGAAAGGATTTTGAGCAGTTCTATAAGCAGTGTGGCACAACATTCCAATACCACACCATATACTCCACAACAAAATGGTGTTGTTGAAAGAATGAATATGATGTTGATGGACAAGTCAAGGAGAATGCTCAATGGTGTTGGGCTTGCACAAGAATTGTGGGCAGAGGAAATCGACACTGCAAATTATTTGGTAAATATGTATCCTTCAACAATGTTAGTCGACTAAACTCTACATGAGTTATGGTTTGATACGAATCCTTCGCTTTCACATCTAAAGTATTTGGATGTGATGCATTTGGGCATGTTCCCAAGGAGAAAAGGAACAAGTTGGAAAATAAGGCAGTCAAGTGTATTTTCATCGGCTACAAGGATGGAATGAAAGGATATAAGCTATGGGATCTATTGTTAAGGAAAAAAATGTATAGTCGAGATGTGATATTCAAGGAAGTTGGAGGAGCTTCCAATTCTGGAGAGGTTCAAATAGAGATAGAACCAAAAAGCTAGTGTTTGAGTTGAGGAATGAAGAACATGATTCATATGGATTGATTGAATCAGATGAAGAGGTGGAATAGTGGAATTTGGTTGTAAGGAGGTTTAAAAGAGTAAGGAAACTAGCTGAAAGGTATAGTCCACCAATTATTTTTTTTACATTTGTGTCATCTTCCACTGAAAATGAGCCCAAGTTGGTCATGGAGGCAGTCAACTTGATAGAGGGTAAACTTTGGTAGGATGTCATGGTTGAAGAAATGGAATCCTTGAACAATAATGAGACATGAGATTTGGTCAAGCTACCTAACGAAAGGAAACTCATCGATAGAAAGTGGGTATTAAAGAAAAAAATAAACGTAGTAGGTCAAGTAAAAAAATTCAAAGCCCCACTAGTAGCGAAACGATATTCCCAATTCAAAGGAGTCATATTCAATGAGATTTTTTCCCTTGTTGCAAAAATTAACTTCCATTAGAGTACTAATGCCTCTAGCTGCAAATTTTGATCTTAAGATAGAGAAAATGGATGTGAAGACATCGTTCCTACATATTGGGGATCCAAAAGAAGAAATATGCATGAAACATCCTAAAGGATTTGAATTAAATGGAAAGAAAGATTTGGTGTGAAAATTGAAAAGATCCCCTTATGGTCTAAAGAAATCACCAAGGATGTGGTACCAAAAATTTGACACATACATCCTTAGTTTGGGATTTGTGAGAAGCAAGGTTGATCACTGTGTATATTCCAAGGAAGAAGGAAATTGTTTCATATATGTAGCTTTGTATGTCGATGACATGTTGTTGGTCGGAAACAACATGGACACGATAAAGGAGGTGAAGAAGTAGCTATCCTTCAATTTTGATATGAAGGGTCTCAATGCAAATAACTTCATTCTAGGAATAGAGATTGAGAGAGAACACACAGTTAGAAATCTTTGGTTGAATTAGAGGAAGTACATTGAAACAATATTTAAGAATTTCAACATGTAGAATTGTAAACAGGTCAAGGTACCAATCCTTGTGGGAGAAAAACTAATTGTTGAACAGTGTCCAAAGACACGGGAAGAAACAAAGGACATGGAATGTGTTCCTTATGCTAGTGTTGTCGGTAGTTTTATGTATGTGATGGTCTACACTCAACCAAACATTTCTCATGCAATGGGAGTATTGAGCAGATACATGTTGACACCTAGGAAAGAGCATTGGACTGTTGTCAAGAGATCATTCATGTATTTGTGTGGCACAAATCATTACTCTGTATGCTACCAAGGGAAGGTTGAAGTTGACAAGGAAGTAAATGTATATGTCTTTGTCGATGTCGACTGGGATGGAGATCTTGATCGATGAAGTTCGACCAATGGATATGTGTTTAAGATGTTCGGTGGAGCAATAAGTTGGATGAGTAAAAAATAGGCAGTCATAGCCTTGTTGACAACAAAAGTTGAATACATGGAAGCCACTCATGGAAGAAAAGAAGAAATATGGTTTCATCATTGTTTTTAGGGATAGAGTTTGAGAATATATCTATGAAGATAAATTACGATGGTCAAAGTGCAATATTCCTGGTAAAGAACCCATCTTGTCCTTCCCCATTCTATGAGAGGCATGGTGAAAAGCAGAAGGTCATGTTGGATAATGTAGACACTTTGGAAAACATAATAGACTCTTTGACCAAGTTTGTGAGTGTTGTAAAATTTTCTTGGTGTAGAGAAGCAATGGGAATTACTACCCTAAGTCAATGAACAAAATTTCAGGTTCTCATGTATCAACAAAGAAGACAACAAGCGGGAGAATGTTAGGTTGTTAAATTCTTTGCAGTGAAAGAATGATCATCCAACTGTCTAATTGAGGTGGATTTACTGGGTGATAAGTTGACCAACAAGTCAAGTCAAATTGATGGTTAAGTCTAGGTCGAAGTGATCAACCGAGAATTCGAAATCAAAATGTCAACCGATAGGAGGTCGAGTGGAAGTTGATTGGAGACTGACTAGAGGTCAACTACTAAACCGACTAAATACAATTGTAACATAATCCTAAGATTCGTGGGATTGCAACAAATAATCTACATGGATTTGTAACCATTTTTGGGCCCCACGATTTAGGGTTTTTCATGTTGTAAAGCCTATAAATAAGGCACATTGTAGTTTTATTAAGTTGATGTTCAAGTTAATCTTTAGAAAAATCATGAAGGTCATGTAGATGCAAGCCGAATTGATGGCAAGGTTGTTATTATGTAAAGAAACATAGTATGATGGTGATTGTGTCTTAGGTGTAGACCAAGGCTAGTCATGTAACTCTTTATTCAATGAATGAATAAGAAAACAAGAGAGAAAGACACTCAAGGAATGATTTTTTTCTCAATTTTGGATTTCCAAGGTAAAATAATTGTGTGCTATGTGTTTGTTTGTCATTTATTTTCTACTTAAATATATCTTCTCTTTCTTGGTTGGTTTAGTGTGGGTGTTTATTTTCGTACATGAATGAATCCTTCAACCACCAAATAGATCCTTTATATGGGATATTTATCCTTTGGGTATGATATGGGAACCATTAGAAGGTTTTGCACACCATAGTCGGGTCTTAGGGCCTTAACCATAATTAGGGTAGGAAAAATGTATATTTAATCCCTATATGAATTTTCTCAGGCTCAAGGATAGTTAAGGATTCCTTGAATTTCCATGTGGGACTTCTATAGGTGATCCTTAGCCTTCTATTATGAATATGGGTGTAAATAGTAGGTTTTTCACAACAATAGGTCTCCGGGCTTATACCATGGTTAGAGGAAGAAACAAGGGCATTAGGCCCTACAAGAAGCTTCTCATGGGGTCATCCTCTCTATGGGATCATCAACCTTTAGCTTGGATATTAGCTCCACTAGTAGGTTTTGTGCATAACCATGGCACTCGGGGTCTTGATTATGGTTAGGGAAAGAACATGAGTTGCTTAGGCCCTATTTGAATCTTCTCAAGCTTCATGAAGTAGTCCTCAAAGAAAAATGCATGACATCTACAATGGATTTTTGGCCTCTGATTAGGAAAATGGGCACCATTATTATGTTTTTCACACCATGAATGTCTCTTGGAGATTTTACCATAGTTGGGGGAGGAAAATATGGTTATAGACCCTAAACAAAGATTCTAAATCTTAAGCACAAGGCCTTGAACCATCAAGCATGCCCTCTCTACGAGGTTTTTGGTGTCTAGGTGGGATATGTTCATCATTAGGAGGATTTATGGATAATTAATGGTTCTTGAGGCCAATACCATGGTTGAGAGGGAAAAGCAAGGGCCTTGGACCCTAAATGAAGCTTACAAGGCTCAAGGGCTATGGATGAGGTACTAAACCATCACACAGACATGTATATTGAATATTTAACCTTCAAGTTGATTGCGAGCACCATTAGTAGGTTTTTCACAAGAGGGGTGGGTTTTGATGCATTCACCATAGTTGAAGGAGGAAACCATATCTTTGGTCCTTAAAGAAATATTCAAGCATTGAAGATTATTTTTTGTAAAATTTTGAAGAGTAATGGAATTTTCTGTTTTAAAATGGAGCATGGTAAAAATAACATGTGTGCTTTCCAAGGATTTAAAATTTCTTAGTGGGATTGAATATTTTCACTTACATGTTTTCTAACTTGGTTGCTTCATATTTAGATTTTCCATGACAACTTTGGTGGTTTGGGCTTCAAAATCAACAAAACCTTCCTTTTCCGAATCCTTTTCAATATATCTACTTTTCACATTATTTTCAAATAGACTACCCAAATCAATTGCTAATGAAAATACACACACATAGATTTGACTATGTATATTTCATATTATTATTATTGTTGTTGTTGTTCTCTATTTTTTATTTATTTTTGTATAACATATATTATAATTTTAAAATATAGAGGTATTTTGTTCCTACTATAACATTTTATCACCACACACACACACACACACACACACACACATATATATAAATATATATATTGCACCACTATAGACCGATATATGAAATCTAAAAATTAAATAAAATTATTTGATTATGTTAATACCCTGAAACCTTGCACTAAAGCTTGTCTCATAATTTAAAGGCTATGTTGACTTTCTTAATTTAAAAAAATATAAAATTAATATTAAAAAAATTGTAAAAATAGTGGATATTTATTTAAATTATTTTAAGAAAATTCCATCACTTAAGTATTCAATCATTGCACTAACATCAACACATGCATTATGTTTTGCAAAAAAAGTAACATACCACTATAGGAACTGATATTTTACATAGTCATACAAAACTTCTATAAAGAAAATCATACATTCTAGAAGCTAATTCAACTCCCTAAATTTCATCTTTTTACACGATATTGAAACAAATTGTGAAAATACCTCAAATCATCGCTCTATGTAAAAATATGTTATTTTCCCATTTTTACACCACATATACCCAATTCTAAAACCCTTCCCTCAAACCGATGGTATGAACCATTGTTTATTATCCCATTAAAATCCCAATAAATTGCCCCAAAACCCCTCTCCTCAACAAAATCACAAAGAAAACAAATTAATTCTAGCATGAGCCATTTCTCAAATACCCATTAAAATCTCAATAAATTCCCCGAAAACCTCTCTCCTCAAAAAAATCACAAATTGAACAAATTATCTCCTCCCTAATTGCTTCTCAAATCCCCACTAAACATCCCCTTCCTACCAAAGCTAAATATTTGGTTCCCAAAACGCATCATAGTTTCATGGTCGTTTTGGTCGAATTGACTTCAATATTTTGGGAATCCATGCAAGTAAATAACATTTGTTTTATGTTTTTAATTTCATATTTTCTTGTATTTTTTGTTTGCGGTTTATAATATATATATATATATATATATTGTTTTGTGATTTAAATTTTTATTTAATTTTTATATATTTGTGTTTTTAGTATGTATCTATTATTATTATATATAATGTATTGTATAGTGTATATAATATCATAACTTAATTATAGCTATATAATTACATATATATAAAGTGAATATAGACATAATTAGGAATAATGTGAAATGACATTCCAATGACAAATGGTAATGGGAGTAGATCAAGGAGGACCGAGCCATTAAACCATCCTTTTGGCCCCTCGTACTCATCACATGATTGAGAATTTGTTTTCGCAGTGAGAGTTTTATCTCTACTCGGATGAAGAATTACGATGCAAGTGGATTGATTATATATCAAGATATCAATTATGTGATGAGATTTTGTTTCCAATAAATTGGGTCGAATTGTTGTTTGGATTTGGGCTGCTATATTGCTTATTGGGGTGGCCATAGTTTAAATTGAGTTGTGAAGAGGCTAGTGGTAGTGTTGGTAATTAGAATCTTGCAAGGCCTTTTGAATCGGCATTAATATTGTAGGGAGTGAAGGAAACAAGTCGACGGTGTCATCCTTCAATGTACCAAAAACATGTGGTTTCCATAAAGATATATAGTCATAAGACTATAAGGAATATGCCCAAAAGAAACTTCAGGTGAAGAACATAAGAAGGCAAATGTCTAACCGAACTATAAGGAAACTTTTTGAGACAACATGGGATTAGCTGAAATTGGTAAGTTGTTCCCCACTTGTGCACAAGAAATAAGTGGAAAACCAAACGAATATGGGGTTAATATATTTCCACCTTCCTTAACATGAGTGGCATGAAGGAAACTACGCCATTCTTAATCCATGTACCAAAAACTTGTGGGTGCTAAGATAAGTATCAAGTAAAGAAGTCAGATGTCCAAAATAAATTTTGGGTAAAGAACAAGCAGAATGACAAGAGGAAGACTATGAAACTAAATTCAACATGAAAAATCTAGCTAATTAACATGATAAAACACACTAAGATGACTATAGTGATTATAACTCAATTACATATAAGTAAATATACTACTAATTTATCTTTACATAGCCATTGATTAGTCGTATACGTTTATCCTTGATTTATATTAATAATTTATGTTAGTAATGTTTAGCTACATCACTTAAAATACATCAAAATTACTCAAATGTGCTAGTATTTAGCTTATAAAAAATGTCATGACTAACTTGTATGGTCACTGTTATTTATAAAATTTAAATTAATGATAAAATCCCTAATCCACAAGGTACAAATCAAGTGGAAATTGTTAGGACGATCACCACTATCAACTTAATAACCTATCCTCTTCACTTTAGGATGGTTGTCCTCTGGCTCAAGGGGGGTATCCCTAGTAAGATTACTAAGACCAAGTAGTGAGACACAAGGTGAAGTTGAGAGTAGCCTTAGGAAAAAAGAGTTTTGTGTTTTTATGGTTTTGAAATAAGTGATGGAAGGAGATAGAGATCGATGTCAAATCCAACCAGGCAAATGGAGTCAAGGCGAATCAAATGCAAAATGAGGTCAAGAAGAAACCCTCCAAAAATTTGGCTTATTTCATTAAAGGATTAGGGCTTGGGGATTAGAACCAAGAGGAAAAATAATCCTTCACCCAATCAATATTAACAATGAATATAAGGTCTACAAGAAGGGAGCCTCAATGAAAAAACCTTCACCAATGAGATCAACTATGATTTGATGAACTTACTTGATACTTTTTCTAGGGAACCAAAGGAAAATACAAGAATTGTAGAAAGTAATCACCAAACCAATAATGGAAGAAGGAAGGAAACCCTCAAACATCTTCCTTTCAAGTGGTAAAATTGAACATTTCACCATTAATCTTTAAGCACCAAATAGTAATCAAGATAGAGAAGCTTCAAGAATTGAAAACAGTCATCCGCAAAGAAAGAACGATTAACACCATAAATGCTCCAAGAAAGATATGCCAATTGATCTCCAAGGAGTGAGAGCTCCAAAAATACAACCATGAGTAGGGGAAGGGAACCTCTATTTATAGAGTGATTCTCACCTTCTTTACAATAAAATATCATTATCTCATGTGATTCCTTAGATCTAGCCTAAGAAAAGTAAAAACACAATTCTCCTACAACTAATTAGTCTAAAACAATAATAAAATAAAGTGGTCAATCCACATGTACAATGATCAAGGTGAAATAACACTCAGAGAGATACATCCCCTCTAAAGAAGGAAGAATGAGTGTCCAAGATGCCATGTTGTCCTCCAAAGGCACCCAAAGTATGTAGATGCTCACCCAACTCAAAATGTGCAAATCAAGACCTCCAAGTCTACTCCAAGAGGGCGTATGGGGCTCCAAATAAAAACATCCTCCAAATCATAAATAAAAATCGTACAAGAGGGGGTGGCCCCTCCAATTTAGATCCAAGATCATGTGTGAAGAAAGCCTCACCCACCAAATTGTTGATGAATGTAGCTATAGGACACATCCTCCAGCTTACAAACCTATGAGATGTGGAATATAGCAGACATGTGAAGTCTTACTCTTAGTTTACAAACCTGAGAGAAAACCCCTAATAAAGGGTTCATGGTTCCAGCCTCAAACATGGGCTAGGAATGTACATGGCCTCCTCCATGACGTGAGAGAGAAGAACTCCAGATGATTATCTGATGTAAGAGCGATCTGTTGAGTTAGGACACGCTTGTGGCTTAGCATAAGGTGAACGTGGGAAATCCCTAAAAAGTGTTGGGCACATCATCATGTGAATAGAAATGGAGATGATGTGATGGACTCCTTTGAGCAATAGCGGAGATGATGAGAAGACTCTAGATGATCCTCATGTTGGTGGCAGTGGATATGCGAGAAGAAGTGCCTATGGACGAGCACAGACACATGTGTGAAGACCTGGTTCATCTGTGTGATGCAGTGAAACAGGTCCATGACATCCATATGGATGTTCCCCTAGTGGATTAGCACTAGTGGGTGTATCATATCCTTTGCTATATGTTGTTCAAGATTCATACCTACCTGTAACCCTAGTTATTGTGTAAAGGGTACAGGTCAGCCCTATCTTATTGTGTCTAAATATAAACTGTAAAAGATAATTAATATTAATATTAATTATTATAATAATAAATAATTAATATGTCTAAGTGAGGTCGTCCATATTGTTCCATTAGACACTTTAGTTGACAGGAGAAGTCTAATATAAGTAAGATGAAATATTTCATTGAAGACACACACACACACTTGTGAGTTTTGGAAATTTTAGCAAGTACACTTCTTGGTCAAAGTTGCACACCTCTCTTGAGCGCTAGAGTTTCTAGGGTTTTGTGCACCCACTTGTGTGCTAGGATATTCTTGGTGGTGAAAGGTATTTCTCTTGAATAATATAGCAAAGGATTTGGCTGGGTTTTTCTCCCTTGTTTGAGAAGGGTTTCCCAAGATATATCTTGTGTTTTTGTGCACAGTGCTTCTTCATGTGATCTTGGTTGCTGCAGCATTTATGGTTATGGTTAATTGTTAAAATGGAATGAAATTCATGCTTAAACTAATGCTATGAAAAATAAACATGGTATCAGAGCATAGGTCATGAAAGAAACCATTGCACAAGCATCCACCAAGTCTCATCCCTTATCAGCAAACCCTGCACTTCTGCAAAACCGTACAACCTTCCCAAGGTTCGAGAAAATTTCATACGACCCTCCTTATTGAATTGTTTCAGCCGCTGAAACTTGGACGCTGAGGTAAATTCAAGCATAAAAGAGTACGACCTCTTCCAGTGCATCTGCAGAGGCTCTCAAAACCTAATTCCGAGAAATTTTGATTTTTGGCCCTAGGGTTTCTAGGGTGCTGAAACTTCTGCAAAATATTTCTGGTTTTTTGAAGAAATATTGTTCTGAATCAGCAAGCATCTTTGTGATACTATTAAATTGATTGTTGGAAGTCATAATTCCGAACATAATCCAGACTACAAGGATTCAAGAAAATATGAAGAACATAACTCCAATGGAAGATAGGTTTGATGGAGCCAGCAACTTCAACTCTTGGAAATCAAATCTTCTAGTCACTCTTGAAGAAGAATATCTCTTGGATGCAACCACTAAAACTCTACTAGAAACAACAACTAAATTAGAGAAGAAAGTAAGAAAAGAAGATGACGTTAGAGAAAGGAAAATAATCATCTACTCAGTAAGAGATCATCTCTTTCCCCAGATTGAAAATCTGAAGACTGCCTATGATATGTACAAAACACTAAAAGAAATGTTTGAAAGTGACAACACTCTCAGAGCCCTCGCCTTAGGAAGTCAACTCCAAAGTACTAATATGACGAAAGATGACATATTTTCACTTTTCTTCATGAAGTTATCAAAGGTTAAAGAACAACTAGAGACAATTGGAGAAAACATGTATGATAGAGAGCTTGTCTTAACTACTCTTCAAAATATTCCAAAATCATGGGAGCCCTTCCTTCGGAGCATCAGTGGAAGATAAACTCTACCAAAATTTGAGCGACTATGGATATATTGTACTCAATAAGAACTAAGACTTAGAAATAAAGGAGTGGAAGATTACCTAGAAGAGAATCATGCTCTTTCACTTCATACCAGAAAAGGAGGAAAATTCAAAAGAAACTTCAGGCAGACACTTAAAGAAGAAAAGCCTTCATCAAACTCAGGATATCAAAGAAGAGATCCCTCAAAAGTTAAATGCTACAGATGTGACAAGCATGGGCATATTGATAAATATTGTCCAACCAGAAAGAAGGGAAAACAATATGCCACCACTGCCAACATTGATCCTGATCCACCTCAAGAAAATGAAGAAAGAAGAAACGAGAAATATTTTCTCTAAGAAAGAACGTTGCTACAAATAGGTAAAATCTTTCTATTCTAAATTTTACAGTGAATTACATGTTTTTTATAAAATAAGGATATCACTCCTTGCATTAAAAGAGATTTCAAAACTTGGACCATTATCCCTGGGATGGGAGTCCAAAATGTTGTTCCTTATGCAAGAACAAAGTAGAAACATTATTCTTGAAAGAGGGATACAGAGAATCTCCAAAACATTCCAGATCATCATCCCTGATCAGAAACAGATTGAGACAAGAAGAAACGTTGTCCTTGAAGAAGAGATAATATTTCAAAGATCCATAGAATATCAGATGGAGATTGACAGTAAGACTATACCTTCTCCCCTTCCATCAATTCAGAGGGAGAAAGACATTATTCCAGTTGATATGTTAAGAGATATTACAGTAGGGCATAAAAGGCCTACCTAAACTCACTCTTCTAGAGGCAGAGATAGATACAAGCTTCTCAAGGCACATTCCGAGAAAGAAAAGAGAGATTTTTCGAGCTATCCTTCGGTCATGAGCCACTTCATCAATGTTGAGACTCTTTGTCTTAGAGAAGCAACAAGAGAACCCGTATGGAAAGATGACATAACAAAAGAATACCAATACATATTAAAGAATGATGCATAAGATATTATTCAGGGAACATAAAGGGAAGCATGTGGTAACTTCGAAGTGGATATATAAGATCAAGCATGCAACTGATGGAAGTATCAAGAAATACAAAAACAAATATATAGATAGAGGTTTCTCATAGATAGAGGGATTTTTCCATGATGAGATACTTGACCCAGTGAACTAATTCACTTTCATCCATACCACCATCCATGAGTTGGAATCTATATCAGATATATAGATTCTTGATGAGTTTGGATTTCAGCAAGAGTGTTGTTGATCCAAATCTATAGAGTATTGGTGACAAAAAACTTGATCCTGATGACTTACTTGGAAAACCTAGTTGTTAAAAACTAGCAACCAATGACTTCTGATTTTCATAAAGGATCTAAGTATGATACACTGCTTCTTGTGACAAGAATTATGACAGAGTATTGATTGGATCACTGATGTATCCGATTAAACACCATACTTGATTCATGCCGATTTAGATTGAGCAAAAAGTAGAGTGGACCGGAAGAGCACATCCTGTTGATGTTCTCCCTTGAAATCTTCCATCATTTCCTATTGCAGTAGGAAACATAACTCTGTAACCTTAAGTGCACCAGAGACAGAGTATATATATATATATAGTAGTAAGTGTGCGAAGCAATGAGGCTTCACATACTTCCGACAGATCTACTTGACTATGAGGTAGATCCTATGTTGATGACAAAGAGCCATATATGAAGCTCCTTACAGAACCCAGAGATTCCTCGTGGCTTGACAGACGAAGAGATAAATTTTCTTATATCATAGATATGATGCAGAAGAAAAATGTATACTTGCAGTACCCTCTCTCCACCTGAGCAGACTGCAAACTTCTACACCAAACATTTACTTGGTGAAGAACTCCTTTCGAGTTAAGAGGGAGTATGGATGACCATTAGACAAAAACAAAAATCAAAGTACATCGGTATGAGACTTGGATTGATGGAGAATACCTCCCTAGCTGAGAGGGAGTGTCGATGAATGCAGATATAGGAGACATCCTCCAGCTTACAAACCTGTGAGATGTGGAATATAGAAGACATGTGAAGTCTTACTCTCAGCTTACAAACCTAAGAGAAATCCCATAATAAAGGGTTTGTGGTTCCAGCCTCGGACAGGGGCTAGGAATGTATATTTCCTCCTCCATGATGTGAGAGAGAATAACTATAGATGATTATCTGATGTAAGAGAGATCTGTTGAGTTAGGACGTGCATGTGGCTGAGCACAAGGTGAACGTGGGAAATCCATAAAAAGGATTGGGAACATCATCATGTGAATAGAAACACAGATGATTTGATCGCCTCCTCTGAGCATTAGTAGAGATGATGAGAAGACTCTAGATGATCCTCATGTTGGTGGCAGTGGATTTGTCGAGCAAACGTTCCTATGGACGATCACAGCCACATGTGTGAAGACCTGGTTCATCTGTGTGATGTAGTGAAACAGGTCCATGACATCCCTATGGATGTGCCCCTAGTGGATGAGCACTAGTGGGTGTATCATATCCTTTGCTATATGTTGTTCAAGAGTTAGACCTACATGTAACCCTAGTTATTGTGTAAAGGGTACAAGTAGGCCCTATCTTATTCCGTCTAAAGATAAACTGTAAAAGATAATCAATATTATTATTAATAGTAATATTAATATTAATTATTATAATAATAAATAATTAATATGTCTAAGTGAGGTCGGCCCTATTGTGACAATAGACACTTTAGTTGACAGGACAAGTATAATATAAGTAAGATGAAATATTTCATTGTAGACACACACACACTTGTGAGTTTTGGAAATTTAACAAGTACACTTCTTGGTCAAAGTTGCGCACCTCTCTTGGGCTCTAGAGTTTCTAGGGTTTTCTGCACCCACTTGTGTGCTAGGATATTCTTGGTGGTGAAAGGTCTTTCTCTTGAAGAATGTAACAAAGGATTTGGATGCGTTTTTCTCCCTTGTTTGAGAAGGGTTTTCCAGGATATATCTCGTGTTCTTGTGCATGGTGCTTCTTCATGTGATCTTGGTTGCTGCAACATTTATGGTTATGGTTAATTGTTAAAATGGAATGAAATTCATGCTTAACCTAATGCTATGGAAAATCAACACAAACATGTAATACAAGGCTCCTAGGACCACTCCATTGTGGGATTGTGGTCTCCAAGGTCAATGTTCTCATATATCATGAAATAAAGTATTGAATAAATGGGAAACCCCTTAAAACAACTACAAAGATCAAGTGTGAGGTCTCGAAGGTGGTATGTCATTAGTCAAAACATTAGAGTGCCTTCCTTAAGTCATGAGAGACCTCTCTTCAAGTCAAAATGTACTCACACTTTCCAAATGAAACCCCCATGTAGCATCCAAGGTGGGCATTCCCTCAAATCAAGTGACAAGTGCCCCAAAATGTGCAAACAAGGTGAGGAATCCAAAAACTGGGAAGTAGAATGGCATAGGAAGCTATGGCACATGCAAAATAGCTCTAAATAATTTTAACCAATGCCTTGGGAATCATTAAATACCTCCTTATGTATGAAATACCTTGGAAAATGTGAATTTCGTTGAGAATCATGAGGATTTCCACAAATCAACAAGTATGCAAAAGTTCAAAAATATAAGGGCTAGTGAAGAAATTCACTAAGGTTGACCTCTACCAAAATGGGGGGTAACCTAAACAACTAACAAACTACCAAAATGACAGGTAACATACGCTCCAACTCGGGAACATATGCTCTTGTTTGGAGTGTGTAACACCCTTGTTTCCCCCAGTCAGTAAATAAAACAATAATTGGCCAAGATATTATGGTAGACTAGATATGTGTGAATGTCTAATTTGATGAACCTTTGTATAAAAGATCAATGTATGTATTTCATGTTATTAATAGAAAATGGATAAGTGTTGCATAACTTTTGAAAGGGGGGTTTTCCAAGCTAGACCATGGATGTTATGAGAGATATGGTGAGGGGAAACCAAAAATGTTTGAGATGACCCCCACCAAACCAACACCTTACTGGATTTAATGACTTAGAACAGTCCTCTAACCCAGATATGAATTACCAGTCAGAGTGGTAGCTGGAAGAGGCCTCCTCCAGAGTTAATGAGGAGACGGGGCAAAGTACCCATCTATAAGACTTCGAGATCTGACCATCAATTAGGGATTTAGACCCAGGAACCCCTATTGGGAAAGGAAAGAAAGAGGTAATTCATGGGTAGAGGCGAGAGAGGAGGATATCTGCGAAGAGAGCAGAGTCGAAAGAGCGTCTTGCAACTCTCTATTTTGATAAAGAACTGGGAATTAAGCTTGTTATAGACATAAGAATATGTTGGTGAGGTTTTCGTTACAAGATGATAAATGAGGTTGACCAGTGATTGTGGAAGAACTCGAGCATACCTCCTTGCTTGGTACAGAAAAAACTAGTTGCTAAGTTCCTGTGGGAAGAGGAGAGTCACCTTCGTCCCTGACTGTCGTGGAGAAAGAAGAAAGAGTCTCTCTTAAATAATTGTGGTATAGCTTGGGGGTGGCTAGTGGTAAATCCGTCAGGAGTGGTTGTGCCTATGGTTGGGTGGAAACATACACCCCTTTCAGCAGTCGCTTCACGAACTCTGGTTTTCTGATAAGTATATTCATATTCTTTGTAATGAAATAGATGTGGAAATTGAATATATCTATATGTCTATGTATGAGTTCTATGTTGAATGATTAAGTTAGAAATATGCATTATCTCTCTGTGAATTTGTGATTTTAAATGGGTGTATGCTTGACCCAGCTAAGAAGTTAAAGATTTGTAATATGTAATCCTGCAATAGTGTCTGGAAGGATTTGTTGGAATGTTTAAGTCTCATCGGTCTCTAAAATCTACCCTCGCCGGAATTACAAGTTTCAAACCCTGTGGAAGGAGGATGCCTCCTTAAAATATTTCACTCGCATGACTGAGGGATCATTCCCATGTCCTTAACCCAATTATAGCTAAAGGAGTTAGTGCGTAACCCACAATAGTTCCCAAAAGACCCGTGTAACAAAGGTCTGGGAACCCTATGCTAGGCCTGAAAGGAGTTAATCCTTCTGGCTTCAGAACTTCAGTGTGCTTCGAACCTACCATTCATAAATCGGCCGAAGGCAACTGATAGTTACATTTAACCAATAGGTTAACCGACACCTGGCAGTTTCCTTATCCAGGATAGCTAGACTTGCCCACCATTAAGCCTTGATCCACTCAGTTATCACGAAATAACACAAACCACTGATCTGAGAGAAATTAGAAGCCCCTTGGCCATTGGATCCACATCGAGGAAAATTCAACAAGTTCCCACTCCGTAATAACGGGGATGATATATCATCAACCCCCCCCAAGTTTCGAAGTCATGAAGAAATAAGAGTCATGGATCTAGAAATCCAGTGGAAAACACTCTTGGTCGTTAGATTGAACTTAGTGATGAGGATCACTAAGAACTTTGGAGAAGCCCCACTTCAGGAGAATGGAGGTGGTTTAATGCCAAAACCTTTGAATGCCCAAGCCATGAAGTGTTAAGAGTCGTAGACCAAAGGACCTATAATTTTGACCCATATGACTGAGGCTATCACCTCACTCATTTCTTTAGGTGCTAACTTCCTATCGAGGATCGACGATCGTGCTTGAACTGACAAGGAGATCTATCATCAGGGACAATTGTGGAGTCCCAACTAGCATGACGTTTATCTCCTTCCCCGAGTTCCACAATGGAAACTTCTCAACTATGGTGGAATTGAAACCAACCATTGATCTTGACGAATCTATAGATCGACGATCTAGGAGGATTGTGGAGGTTAAACCTACACGGATGTTAATGTTTCCCCCAATCTCTTCAATTTATATCCACCGTAGATTCATGGATCTACATGGGCACACCTTTATTGTGAGATATAAGGGGTATTGGGAGACAACTGGTAGAAACTACGAACTTTGGAGATCCGAGAAGTTTGGAAAGTAGGTGAAGTTAGGAACCCCTGAAGGCTTCCAGTCCCAGATTAACGTGGCACGTCAATGTCACCAAGGGTGACGTGGACCCCTATTCTATATTCCATGTGTCACCCTAATTTTTTCTTTCCACAGACCCTAAATTCCATTAGAATGCAACATGTGTCACCTCCTAACGAGGACATGTGTCACTCCTAGCTTATGTCACGTGTCATCCCCCTAGTGCATGAATGGTCGACCAAAGGATGGTGCAATACCCGCAACTTCAGGAATTCGACACTCTGAAAGGAAGTATGGTTCAAGGTGAGAGAACCTTCGAACACTGAAGTTACGAAGCGATAGGAGTCATAGATCCGAGGATGCGTTAGGATCTCTCTTGACCATTAGATCTAGTACCCGAGACTTCGGGAGTTCAACACTCTGAAAGGAAGTATGGTTCAAGGCGAGGGAACCTTTGAATGCCGAAGTTGTGAAGTGATATGAGCCATAGATCTAAGGACCCTTTGGGATCTCCTTTGACCTTTAGATCTAGATTGTATTCAGCACTTCGACGAAGTCCTACTCCGAGAGACAAGGATTGTGGAACGGGTAAAATGCCTGAATGTCAGAGCTACAAATAAACATGAATGATATATATAAAGACCCTTTGGGATATCTGTCAACTGTTAGATCTCGGCCATGGTCAATCTAGCGTTTACCACTCCGAGAGAAAGGAGGAAGTCACACCATGAATTCCCCGAACACCGAAGTTATGAAGTAACGAAGGTCTTATATCTAGGGGTTACATGGACACACTATGGTCATAAAATCAAAGGACTTGGAAGGCGATCAGTCCAGGGTGACATGATATGATGACGTCAACTAGGGTGACGTGGACCCACGTTTGATGTACCACGTGTCTACAAGATCTGTATGTTTCACAGACCCTATAGGCCCATACACGTGTCACCCACTGAAGGGCCCATGTGTCATCTTCCCCTTGGCATGTGTTTGTTTGGTTCATTGGCAGGTGGAGTATTCAGCACCCACCTATCCTTACCTATGCATTTAATACATCACCTTGTGCAAGAAGAATCCTTCGGAAGTCCAGGACTTCAAGACTTTGGAGGCTTCGGGTGCAGTATAATAGATAAACCGAAAGACCTGAAGGCCAGATCCACGTGGTGAGATTTTGGGCTCCTTCGAGAATTTGATATTTCAAGACTCCAGGGAATGGGCACACAGGAAGAAAAAGGGGCGTTCATAGATGAACGTTGAACTCCCCTCTAGCTGGTGTGTTAAATAAGAAACAATCCCCACCATTGGATTTGATGGTGGATGGAATTCCACAGTAGATGTAGAAATCTTGAGATGGTATGAATGAGATGGACCCACACGGCCCTTGACTAATAACAACTGAATAGCTTTAGGAGGCAATAACTAGCAATCCAGAACTCATATTTCAGTATGGTTGTTGTGTCCTTTTTTCCACTTGAATGAGCAAAAGAAGGGCACTTTCAAGTCTAGTTGGGTCTGCTAGATAGGACAGAGATTAGTGTATGAATCAAATGATTCAATCACATGAAATAAACAGATTCCCCCTGATGTGTGAGGTTAGGATCATATGTATAGCCGAAGTACATCAATGTTTCTTCTACTGAGAGTACCATTGTAAGGAAGAGTGTTGATAGGAACTGCAAGAGAGATCTGTTGGAGGGAGAGGGGAACCTCTGGGACCCAAACCTTTCTCTAGTTAGGAAAAATAAAAACTGTATACAAACGAGGCGGGCATGCCCCATGCTCGTGTCATGTAACTTAAAAATGGATGACAATAACTGAAGTTGTATGCTGATGTAGATAACTACAGTGCCCTATGAGGCGGTTTGATAATGGAAGATGACAATTCTGATGGTGAACATACTCTGAACATAGGAAAGGACGTCTGTAATAAGTGTCGATGACTCGTAGGCATTGGTGGCCTAACTAATTCAGAGGTCTTCAGCGAGTATAAAACAACTGCAATAGTTGCATAGTAAGACCCACCGTCACATGAGAGTGTGATGACGTCGAATGTTATGGGGATCAACGACAGTAGAGATCAATGATGGTTCTCTCTGTGTCATCCAAGACTCCTCGTTGCAAGGGTAATGAGAGTCAAGATATTGTTTCCCTTCTGGAAACTATGTTGATGTCCACAGAGACGGAGACACGACTCCGAGAAGAAAAAGGGCTTCATGAAATCCACTGGAGAAGATCATGAACTAATAAGGAACATGGACGAAGTCAAGGTGCGGTGGGACTCAAGACTTCTCGTGGTTGGGGATATATGGGAATGATGATTGGCAACAACCATGAAATTGGATCTAGTGTCAAGGGGATGACAAGTCATGGGTTTAAATTGCGCCAGAGGTGTGACAAAGTGGAAAAAATCAAAGATAAGGGATACATGGATTGTTGGGATACTTGGGGTTTATGGATAATGTCAACAAGAGTAGCAGATAATGAATTCCCCAACCAAAGGCGACATGGGTTTCTTTTCCGGGAAAAAATATGGTCGCCAAGGGCGACAACAAAAAGGCTATGTAAATGCTGGAAATTAAAGGCTTTTGTACAATTACCAAATGAATAAAGAATAATTTGGGATGAGTGTACAAATACAGAAACGGGTGCCCCATTGCAAGATGTCTTGGCCTGTGAGGGCGCAAGTTGCCTAGAGAACTGGTGGAGGGCCCCATGGGTGGGTTTCTATATGAGGTGAATGAATGGAGGAAAATTCATATATGGGCAAACTGATTGTGGATGAAATGGAGGGTTAATGATACTGCAGAGGCATAGTCAAACTAGAAATGTGATGAGATAACTTGGGAGTCTGGTTGGGAAAGCTAGCAAAAAGAGGAGAAAGAGTATGTGGATGATTCTCGGAAATGCGTAAGACTATCAGGACTCCCATCCCTAGGGGGTGAAAACAACATGAGTGTCAAAGTGAAAAGGGGGAATATGAACGAGACAACTCATGTGAGGAAGAGTGCTATTGGGTGACAGTACCGAAATGCAGTGGAGGTGATAGTATTGCAGAGCTGGATGTGAGGATCCTACAGGAAAATTTCAGAGGGTGTGACTAGGAGATGCAATTGGTATTCAGAGGGAATGACTACATCCTAGTGTCGATCATATACCTGAGGGGGTTGTGTTGATTTTTGATGACCAAGTACCTGCACACATTAAAACTGAATACCCGATGTGAACAATATCTGAATATAAAGAACATATAACAATTATTTGATAATTTTGAACATGAGCATGCATACCTAGTCGTGATGTGAGAAAAATGTGCCCCTGGGGCCTGGTATGGATGGTCACCCAAGGAATGTGACTATGTAGGTGGCGAGATGGTGATCTCATGGATGAAGACGGATAGGAAAACATATATTCTAAGCTCCTGTAATTGAGTGTGGAAGTTTGGAAAAGGGGGCGATGTATAGTTGTGGGGCCCACAATGCCACCTCATTTGTACCTGCAGACGTAGTGAGTTGACGAGCGGTTTTTAGAGGATATTTGATGATTACAAGAGTTTGAGCCGACTGATCTAGGATTTTGGAGAGACAGGTTAGTGGTCTCATCCTCCTACATAGTAGATAGGGTTCATTTTTTGTACAAGGTTGTAAGGATAGCCGTATTAGGGGTTTTAGTAGGGGTGGACACACCAATGCGTTGGAGAAGGAAGGATATCCGCATAGAGATGCATAGGTATAATTCTCTCTCCCACACATCATGTGCGACTATGTTGAAAAAAGCCGTGCACGGTGGTGCGTTTGTAGAAAAGACAGGTGCGCATTGGGTGCGCGCCTGTTTAATTTACAGCTGCACACTGTGCGCAGTTGTTTCTCATACAATAGTGCATAAGTGTCCAGATGTGTTAAGAAAAGTTTCGCATGAATGCACACCTATGGGTGTAACATATGTGCATTGATGAGCATATGTTTCTTCGACAGTTGCGCATTGATTCAAACTTGTGCAAAGAACAAGCACACATATGTGTGCGCCTGTATGGGTAATAGTCGCGCACGTAAGGTGAAGCTAGGGGGTTGAAAAAACTTGTATTTTTGAAGATTTTTTAATGATGATGATGGATGATCAAGCGCTTTTGGTGTGAATGTAGGTGATCATCTCAGTATGTTAGCCCATTGGAGAGAGCGGGACTGGGAGCGCCTCAGGGAGGCGGTGAGAGATGAGTTGGGAATTTAGAGACTTTTGGCAACCTGTGGGTTGTTGAAGTTCTTCAACTGCCCATTGATACGGGTGAAGGAGTACCTATTACAGTTTTTATTTCTATGTGGAGCACTAATTTGAAATGCTTCATTGTGCGGGGCGAGCAGTTGACATTCCCGGCGAGGGAGGATGTCTATTTCTTGATGGGGATCCCTTTTCGGGGGATGGCCCTACCTGTTGATCCCCAGTTTCCAACGGGTGTACACTTGGTAGAAATGATCCAGAGGTACTGTTTGGGACCAAAAATTATGTCAATTTTGATTTTTTGTATCAAGGCAATGGATGATTTTTTGCATCAGTGTATCCTCGCAATGATTGTGAGGATCTACGGGTCCTTAATGACTCAACGGATCAGTAGTGGTCAACCGATTATTATGCAGAGAGTTTTGGATGGGGATTTCTTCACTTGGGGTTTGTTGTTGCATGCCAATATGATGGGGTATATTAACCGGTATCGGACTACTGACTTTGGTGACTTTGCCTTTGGATCGATCTTGGTGGCATGGTTTTTGGAGAGGGTGCCCATGTTGTTCCCTATAGTGTTGTTGCTAGTGGTTAAGGCACCGGAGCCACGATTGATGCGATGGGCATCGATTTTTGTATGGCATGGAGGTGGGGAGGGTGGCCAATATTTTAGGGATACCTTTGCGTGTGTGTGGCATTAGATTCCAAAGATTATACTGCAGTTCCCATATGGTGGGATGGATTTTTGACATGACCTGGATATGGTGTTGCCTCCTGGGGAGGTTTGGGACTAGAGAGGTATGTTATTGTACTTTATGTTTTGTGATTTTGATAGTATAACATATGTTTATAGATGGATGGATGTTGATTGTATCATTTGTTTGTGTTTTTGCAGATGTGGGGCCGCGAGGTCAAGAGGCAGAGTTGGTTGTAGAGTCGGCTCATCAGGGGCCAGTGAGACTGTCGTGGGTAGAGCCGCGGGTGGGAGAGAGATGTCAGAGGGAGGTTACTGGTGCGAGGCCAGTATATGAGGCAAGAGACAGCTGGAGGCGTAGATTTGGTGATCTAGGTGCAGGGACATCACATGCACCTCAGGGAGAGGCTGGCGTGGATTTAGAGGATTTCTGCCACTGGTCGGAGGTGGTATTACATGGTGTTCCCGAGGGTATGTGGTCCCACATCTAGGATGAGAGAGTCCTGGAGCAGTGTGTGGGTGGCCTTGCAAAGTTGTGGACCCTGATCCACAGAGAAACTGTAGCAGGGGTAGCGATGATTGGACGACTGCCCCCCAGACCTGGAGGATCCCCGACTAGTAGGACACCTCCTGCAGATAGAGGACCTGGTGGTGGGGTTCTGGAGGCACCATGCATGCTATGTTGTACTATTTTTGTATTTATATTGGCCTGCATCCCATTTTGTATATAGGGCAATGTGACACCTATATTTTACCGATAGGGGTGAGGGAGTCTCACTTGCCTACGGGTGACGTACATTTTGTACCATTTTGTAAACATTGATGATGCATTGATCGTTATATATATATATATATATATATATGGTTATGATCTCCGTAATGTTCACATGTGCTGATATTTTTTAGTATTTTTTTTTTGATGTCTAATTTATATGTTGTATGACAGACGTTTGATTCTTTATGGATGTGTGATGGTGTATTGATGTGATAAATGCCAATATGACACTAGGTTAGTCATGTTATATGTTATTTGATTGAATTGTCGTGGAATATGTGTAAATGTAATTGAATCAAAATGTCGAGATAAGAGTCTAACCTGTAGGTATTTGCGGAAGAGACAAGGATTGCGGACATGGTACACATTGTTGAGCTACAAGACGACAAGATGGGAATCTAATAAGATGTTAAGGTGACGAATGTGGCAGTGACTAGCCTCGGCGAGGAGGCCAATGACGGCTATGTATTCTGCTTTGTTGTTGGTTTCTAAGCCCAAACATATGTCGCTGGAGTGGAGCAGTTCAAGTGAGGGGGTATAGAGGGTCGAAGCAAGATTTTGTGTCCAACGGCTAGCTTCATCAATATAACTAATGTGGTAGGCCGATGGAGGAGACATATGTCAATAACATGAATGGTAGATCAGACATAAGTCATGGATGGAACAAAATAAGAGTAAAAACTCTACAAATGTGTATGAAAAAGAAAGAGCCTAGTGTAGGATGACTACGCTTAGGCGTAAAAATTCTTTAACTACAACCCGTTGATGGGTTCTTTGAGAGGGTAGCCTTTTGGAGAGGCCAGGATGTATGCACATTTAGTGAGGCAGTGTTGGACGATGTAGGGTCCATGCCATAATGACTCAAATTTCCCATGGCCGAAGGTATCATGAGAGATATCGTAGGCTAGGACGAGACCGCCTTCGTTGAATGAACGAAGATTGACATGGCGGTCAAAGGTGGATTTAGACCATTTTTTAGCTGCCTCATTGTTTTGTAATGAAGATCAATGATCTCCATCCAGTGACTCTAGGTTCAGCAAGAGCTTCTCCATTGGAGTAGTGTCAGGTAATAGCTCGATGGCGGTGCGTAAAGTGGGATTTTTTCACTCGATGGGTAGGGTGGCTTCAATCCCATTAATGAGATGGAATGGTGTAAAACATGTGGTAGTTTTGGTTGTCATGTGATAAGCCCATAATGTTGAAAAAACCATATGGTGCCAGTTGTTCTTATGTTTGTTGACAGTGCATTGCAACATGGTTTTGAGGACTTTGTTAATAGCCTCGACCTGTCCATTGGACTGGGGGTAATATGGGGAAGATAACTCATGGGAGAAGCCTAACCTTGAGCAGATTTCGACGAAGATATCATTCTCAAAGTGTTTACCATGATTAGAGACTAACTGTAGTGGAACTCCTAAGCGGGTAAGGATGTGATTGAAGAAAAAATGTGTTGTTGTGTCAGCAGTGTTGTTGAAGGTAGGCATGGATTCGACCCATTTGGTAAAGTAATGTACCACCACGACGATGTACTTGTGTCCATTGTTATATGGAGGATTTAATGTCATGAAGTCTATGCCCCATTTGACGAAGGGGCTGACAGTGATTACTAGATTTAGAAGTGTCGGTGGTGCTTATGCTTTGTTTGCATAAAGCTAGAATTTTTCACATCGCTTAACAACGTGGATGCAGTCATGAAACAATGTGGGCCAGAAGTATCCAACTCAAATGATTTTTTGGGCGGTGGACATTCCTGAGAGGTGGCCACCAAAAGTGCCACTATGGAAATCATTCAAGACATGATTGGCTTCGTCGATAGTTAAAAATTGATGGAGTATGGTTTCGACCCCACGTCGATACAAGATGTCACCGATGAGAACGTAGTGAGGGGCTTGGTGGTGAATGCGCTGATGATTGTCTCGTGAGAGATGAGTCCCAAACTTCTGTGTCTGCAGGTAGACGAGGAGGTCTCCATACCAGGGATCATCTGAGGGAATGTATAAGAGGTGTTCATTGAGAAAATCCATGTTCACGGGTGAACTTGTAGTGTCAGAGGGGAACATCATGATGAGTTCGGCGAGAATAAGTGTTTTCTTACTTTTGGGAGTTGAAAACTCTAGGTCGTATTCCTGAAGAATGACGATCCATCGAGAAAACTTACCATTGATTTGCCATAAAATAAGAAAGTATTGCATGGGATTTGAATCTTCCATTGTAAATGTGTTGAACTTTCACAGAATAGATCTATCTAAACAATAATACACACATTTGCAGAGAGAATTGGAGAAAGAAGAAGAAGGAGAGAAAGAATGAAAGAATTCTCATTAACCATATTCCACACTCAAAGAGTGAATAATTTACAATAGATATAGGATACATGAGTAACTAATGAGCCATAGTGGTGGTCTAGAGTGATCTGGAAACACACCAACAATTACGGGAGTGAACTGCCACCTAGTCTAGTCTCTCAGGCAATTACGAGAGTGAACTACCACCTAGTTGAGTTAACTAGTCAACCAGTCTTCAATTAACTGACTGAAAAGAGAGTAGTGAGGAGTTAACTTAGGAAATCAAGGGTAATGCACCAGTATGGTGATGATCCCAAGGAAAGTGCACATTAGCTGGTGATGATCCCAATGTTTCATGGTGACAAAACCAATGCAGCATCTAGACTCAACTCAACTAGTCAAACTAAAGTGTCAACTGAAGGAGAATATTCTCCAAGTGAAATATTCTCCCCTAAAATATAGGAGACTAGATAATGACTAATTATGACTAATAAACAAGGAAAAACCTTAGGAAAAATAAATCCTAGGTGTGTGTGAAGTAACTCCAACACCCCCCTTGAACATCACTATGGTGAAAATAAAGAATGGGTCCTGGCAACAAGGCCATGTTAGGTACCCAAATACAAAAGATACACTGAAATAAAAGAGGAAAGAGGGAAAACCTCATGGTAAACTCCCCCCTCAAATTACAATGCATAAAAAAAAAATGAGAAGGAACAAAAAGCAGTTGCTAAGCAACTATGTCCTTCACTCCAAGAAGACCTCGCAACTATGCAAGTTTGTGCTCGTTAAAGATTTTGTTGAAGATGTAGATGTCTACAAGGATCTGATGAAGTAGATGAATCATTGATGTTTCCACACATATACACTTTATCTTATTGTAATGAATAAGATCCAAACAAATTTTGGATGAAATTTTGAAAACCATGAGGCCGTTTCTGGAAAAATGCTGAAATTTTATTGATTTTAAAATGATCATAACTTCACTTCTCGGACTCTGTTTCAGACGATTTTTTTTTTGAAACTGGAAATTTTCTCGAGAGGAATTCAAATATCCAATTTTTTCATAAAATTTTGTTCATAAAATATTATAATTGAGTCTGATTTGCGCGGCTTCCTTTTTGTCTCATGAGATGCATGCATTGTGCATGGAAAAGTGTCTGCATGTGACCCCTCAGATGCATGCCATATATATTCCACATGAAATTCAGAAAAAAAAAATCTGAAATGGAGTAGACATCATCTTCAATTAATGGAACACAAATTTGCGCAAATACTTGTGTAGAAGACTCTTCAAAATAAAATGTTTGATCTTCTGATGGCTTCTCTTCTGGCTCTATCTGTTCAACCTCCTACATGAAATATTCACAATCTTCTTTATTCCCAAATAAAACCTCCAATCTGGTCCATAATTCATTTGGAGTTGATTCTTGTGAGTCATCATATACTTGATGGAGAATTTCAAGAGAAATAAAATACAGGATACATCCTATGGCCATATCTTGTCTATTGAGAAAATCGTTTTCCTCATCGACAAAATCAGAGTCTACTTCCATTGCCATAGTTATTTGGTACAAGCCTCTACATCTGAGTAGAAGAGTAATTTTTGGCTTCCATTCCAAATAGTTATGATGCATGAGAAGTATTTCTGGCGAATAATCCATCTTTTTGCTCTCTTCAATCTTTTGTACCTGGAAGAAAATTTGGTGTAGCATTTGCTTAGCAGTCTGTCGACTCTGATACCATGTAAATGTGTTGAAATTTCATAGAATAGATCTAGATAAACAATAATACACACATTTTCATAGAGAATTGGAGAAAGAATGAGAAGGAGAGAAAGAATGAAAGAATTCTCATTAACCATATTCCACACTCAAAGAGTGAATAATTTACAATATATATATAGGATACATGAGTAACTAATGATCCATAGTGGTGGTCTAGAGTGATCTGGACACACACCAACAATTACGGGAGTGAACTGCCACCTAGTCTAGTCTCTCAGACAGTTATGGGAGTGAACTGCCACCTAGCTGAGTTAACTAGTCAGCCAGTCTTCAGTTAACTGACTGAACATAGAGTAGTGAGGAGTTAACTTGGGAAATCAAGGGTAATGAGTCAGTCTAGTGATGATCCCAAGGCAAGTGCACATTAGTTGGTGATGCTCCCAATGTTGCATGGTGACAAAACCAATGCAACATCTAGACTCAACTCAACTAGTCAAACTGAAGTGTCAATTGAAGGAGAATATTCTCCAGGTGGAATATTCTCTCCTAAAATATAGGAGACTGAATAATGACTAATTATGAATAATAAACAAGGGAAAACCTTAGGAAAAATAAATCCTAGGTGTGTGTGAAGTAACTCCAACAGAATTTGGTAGTGCAAAGAAAGATATAACGACCCAGTTTTTGGACTACGAGGATAATTGTGAGGGAGAGTTTCTCTTCATGATTGTATTTTAGGGGTCATCCTAAAAGGTTTTTACTAATGTAGTAAAAAACATGCACCCAACCATCATCCTCTAGTTGGACGAGAAATCCTACTACTGAGACGACTGAGGCTGATAAGTAGAGGATGTAGTCGTGATCATAGTCGGGTGGACTAATCAAAGGGACATTGGAAAGCATTGCTTTTAAATCATCAAAAGAGGTTTGGGCATGTTCATCCCATTGAAATGGCATATCATGGCATAGTAAGTGAAGGAAACCATGCGCACGAGTGGCGTAATTTGGGACAAAGCGTCGTAAAAAGTTGGCTTTGCCTTGTAGGCTCTGTAGTTGGTGCATATTTTGAGGTGGTGGAATTTTTGTGATAGCTTGGACCTTGAGGGGGTCCATAGTGATGCCGTGTTGGGAAATGATGAACCCAAGGAGGTGTCTGGAGGTGTCGCAAAATACACACTTGAGGGGGTTCAGGCGGATATTATATTGTCGAAATCATTGAAAGATGACCCGTAAGTCATTTAAATGTTGAGTGCATTTCTTGGAGCGGGCGGTAAGGTCGTCCAAGTAAGCGAGAATGATGTGAGCGAGATCATGGAAAATGTAAGTCATGGCCCAATGGAATGTTGCACCTACATTTTTTAGTCCAAAAGGCATGACACGATAAGAAAAAGTGCCCCATGGGGTGGTAATTGTGGTTTTGTACTAATCTGCAGGATGGATTTGGATTTGATTGTAGCCAGAGAACCCATCCATGAAGGAAAAGGCCTCATGGCTAGCACAGTCATCGATAATTTTTTTGATGAAAGGCGTTGGGAAGTTGTCTTTGAGACAAGCATGATTTAGATCATGAAATTCATTGCAAACGTGAATATTGCCCTGTTTTTTGTTAAAGGGGATGGGATTGGAGACCCATGACGTATATGCGATGGGGTATATGAACCTGCAGTGCCTAGTTTGTCAATTTCAACTTTGATTGTCGCTACTTTGGATGGGTGCAGTGGGCATTTCTTTTGACATACAAATGTGACATATGGCCATGTGTCGATGCGATGTTCGAACATAGAAGGATCGAGGTCGGGCATCTCTATATATGACCAGGAAAAATATCCCAGTATTCCTGAAAGAGAGATTTGTAAGCTGTGAGTTCCTCAGGGGAGCATGCGACGCCAATGGTGATTTCCTCTATGACTCCTAGTTTGATGGAAATGTCGATTTTGACAGTGGGGGAATGTTAGCCATGTTTCCTTCTTCAAAAGCATCGGGGGAAGGGATAGGGTTGTTGAACTAGTTTATATGCCCTGATGGAATAAAATCCTTGGTTTTGATTGTGCAGATGGAGGCTTGGCTAGGAGGGTAAAAGGATTCATGTGAGAGAAAGAGCACTCTGTGATGGAGCACATTCCATGGGAAATCGGGGGTAGTTAGCTCCTCTAGGATATCTTCATCACAATAGAATATGTGAGAATATAAGGGATCCGGGGAAGTCATATTGGTGATCGTCACCACATGATTATATTCAGGTGGTGAAGACATAGAGGGGAAATTGCAACCATGGTGTGACGGCGTGCTTGAAATAATCCAAATGTCTAGAAACTGCAGGTTTTAAACTATGGTCGGGGGTAAGATTTCCTAAGGGAAATGAACCAAAGAGTTGGGAGGATTTAGGGAAAATCCTCAGACAGTATATCCATGAAACATGGAGGGGTGGGAAGTGACTCAGGTTCAGGGGAGGTGATATGAACAATATCTAGAGAAGGATTAGGGGACTCACTTACATCACAGGAAGTGTGGTGGTTGGAGGATTTTTAATAAGGGCCATTTGATGACGCTTGTATTCAATGATCGAAGGACACCGGTATGTGAAATGATCAAGTGAGTCACAAAGAGAGAAAGGGCACCTCATCCATACACTAACTAAGGTTGTGACATAATGGATGTCAATGACATGGGTACTTGATGATGTGGGTGGAGAGGGGTCTTGCTGAAAACTTTGGTGTACTATCATTAGCATTTGTCGAAACTGAGGTAGTGCAGGGCAATGGTGAGTGTAGTGGCCATACTCTGAACAGATGTCACATGTGAATTTGGTTCACAACCCTTTGTTTCCTGTAGTAGGGGATGCAGTGGTAGTACTAGGTGTGCTTGGTGAAGCGACGAGCAAGGTGGTTGCTAGAAAGATTTGGATCAAATTGTGTAACTTGGGGAGACAAGGACATCTATTGGTGGGGTGTCCCTCTTTCTCGCATAGTGCACAAGGAGATTGAACTCGGGGGGGGAAGTGGAATGGTGGGCTCTTTCTTCTTTTGTTTTCCCCCATCCATAGCGGTGGTGCTGGCAAGTGGGGGTGAGGGTGGTGTCGTCGAAGTTAGTACTGGAATCTACATCAGGATTCCCTTTGTTTGGGGAGGGAGGGATGGTTGGGAACCATCACAGGTGGGTGTAGATACTATACCAGAACGACGAGCACCATGTTGGAAAGGGTAAGTGTTGCGGCTACCTGGAAATATTTTACGCATGGTGGGGGGTAGAAGAAGGGGATTTGAGTAATGGCTTGGGGGACTATCTCCCAAACTAGGATTGACCCTGAGGGAGGGTAAAATCGGGGATAAGTGGTGTTATATAATTCTCAGGGGATTCCTGAGGTAGGATTTATTCCATGAGAGGGACATCCGAGAGTGGAGAAGCCTCAATGGGAGGGATGGTATTAACACATATTATTGTAAGGGGGGTTTCTTTCCCTAAGGAAGTGGCACCTTAGTCAAAATGCGAGAAAAGGGACTTAAAAACCCACAAATGGTGTTTAGCCTAAGTCGGAGGTCTAATTTGATATTTTGGCACCCGCCCAGTCCCAGTCATCTCGTCATATCCCTATCATCAGTGTCCATGTCTTCCTACCAAGTCCTCCCTGCAAGCATCCAACAAAGCTTCAGATGGTGAAGTTCAGAGTGTGGCCCGTCTTGATCCCAATGCAGACATTTCATGAAAGTGAGGTGGCAGTTGAGACATCATCTCACCACATAAATGGAAATCCAGAAAGTACTGGAAGAGTAGAGCTTTCCTCTGATAGGGGAAGGCATGCGTAGAGGAGACTACATGCGCGGTTTGACTGAGAAGCTCAAGCACGCCTCTGCTAGTAGTGGCGAATATGTTTTGAGTATATAGGAGTCATTTTTATATTTTGTAATGGTCTTTGGTTGAGTAGTGCTCCCATCTATAATGTTTATTTTTCGAGAGCTTTTCTCTGGTTATGTAATCGATTTGAGACTTTCATGTTAATAGAAGTCAGTTCTTTGTTCCCTTTCATTTTTTTTCTGTTAAAAATATTTAAAACACTCGGGCATGGATGATCCAGTCGAGGATTGTTATGTTGTTGTAATGGAGTTTTGATTATAGTAGTATCATGGTCAGTTTTACTCATTTCTCTGTGTATATTTTCCTTCTTACATTTAATAGCTCGGGCATGGAATATCCACTCAAGATGTTGCAATTGCGGGATGATGGATGTTTAATCATCATGTTGTTGTAATTGTGTTGCTTGCAACATATTTCAGTGTCTGGAGCTTGAGCTCAAGACTTCTCTTGAGTTTGATTTGTTCATCTCTGAGTTGTTGGAAGGTCATATGCCCATAGCAGTCTCGTTCACCTCTCTCACTAAGTCTTCCCTCTTCTCTCATTTTAACACAAATTTCCTGACTAAAGTTAATGTGGCCCTCACTTCCCTGTACATTTATTATCTAGTTTTGTGTTGAACATCATTAAGATTATGAGTTTTTTCCATTGAACTCCATCCATATAAAACAAACATCCACAAACAGTTATGGGTATTGGTCTTGCCTTTCCCGCAATATGAAGGGATACTTTCGGTGCTAACATTTCTGGAGTTGTTGACATGGAACGAATTGAAGACATTTCCCTGGGTAGAATGAAAACGAGCTTCTGATTTTGAAGGTGCATCAGATATCAGAACCATTGAAGATTGCATTTTCACCTGGCGACTCCATTGTGGCGACTCCACTGTCTCGACTCCATGGTTTCAATGTGGCTACCTCTGGCTACATCTATAGCCCGTGGGAGAACACAATGATCATATATGGTCTTTGATGGTGAACAAAGACCAAGCACACTCATTTTTCATATCATTCACCTGGCGACTCCATGGTTAAGGGATCAACTTGCGACTCCACTGGTTCGAAATGAAAAAAATCATGGCTCGAAGGTTTTCTCCTTTTAATTTCTCTGTTGTTCATGGTTTTCCAAATGATGTTCCTACCATCGATGAATAGAGTGATGATTTCCCCATATTTAGAGAATGTAAAGAGGACAACCCTGCTCAGTATCTCCATGAGTTTCATGAACTCATGCATCAGTGGGAGATACATCATGAGGATGTATTAATGAATATTTTCATGTTCTCATTGGACGGCAATGCCCGTGAGTGGTATCGATCCTTTCCCCCTGCTAGCATCTCCTCCCTGGAACAGTTTCATGCAAATTTTAATAATCATTGTCAAAGGTATTATTCCTATGAGTTAAGTTGTCATAACTATTGTGAGGAATGTAGAGACTGTGTTCAAGGTGTGGATGTTTCCAATGAAAACTGTGAGGATGAAAGCTATGAATATGAAGGCTGCGAGGAGGAAGAAGATGCTTTGGCTGAGTTGATGGAGCCGGTGGGATCAATTTCTGCAAGAATAGAAAAATTGAAGGTAGATCATGCTTGCTTCTCTTTTGAATGAAGCGCAGAGGATTTTCCAGTCCTTGAAGTAGATGTCCTTGACAGTCCTATTGATGACGATGGTGTTGGTGACTTCATATCCGAAGCACCTTTATATTATGCCCCTGATGAACATTTTGTATCGGAATTAAAAGAGAAGATTGTTGTGGAAGAGGATTCTTCTCTTTTCCTTGAAGAGATTTCCCACTATGTGTTTTCACCTGGGATTGAAATCAAGGACCATGAGATCGCCCATGTTTTGCAAGAATTGGGAGTTCTGCACTCACCCAGCTTTGATAATTATTCGGATGAGGAGCAGCAGAACCCTGCATCACAATTTGTTGACCTAGGGAGCAGCCAGCCTGTATATGACAACTATGAATTAGATTCTGAGTTGGATATGAAACATTTCCAAGAACATACAACATATCCTTATCCTCTATTCATTAAAGAAAAATATTATGAGGAAATCAACCATCCTGAGTAGTATGATGAAGAGCAGAGCTTTCCCACGGTTCTCATTTATGAAGATTATGAATTTGATCCTTGGGAGAGCTATGAGGAAGAAAAGTAGCAGCGGAAGGGGCAGTTTATCTCCTGGCTAGAGCATGTAAGTGAGAAGCCATCGCTTGAGGTCAGTCAACCTGCATCAACCTCTCACCCAATTGACCTTGCCAGAGAAATCCAGCAATGTGTGAGCAACTGTGTAGCAGAGAAGGTTGTCTGTTATAAATATTCTGGAGTTTTTTGCTTGTCTTATGAGCCTGTGAAGGAATACATGGAGTTGTATTTCCTTCATGTTTTGAAGCCACCCATCTTTATCCCGAACTCATCATTAGGAGGAAAGTTTAAGAATGTAATCATTCTTCTATCACAGTTGAATTCTCTGTTATCAATCATTGATAGAGTAAACAAATTCGCATCTAGGAAGTTGCTTGAGTGGCTATGGTGGAAGTTTGATTTCACCTAGCACTGTGTAAAAATTAATTATTCTAGGATGTACATAAATAGGCTCCTTTGGATCCCATGTGTTTTTCTTTCGTTTTTAGAATACTATACTTGTCAGCTTGTATTTCCTCAACATGATGTTTTGAGATTGACTCCATATCCCAATGCAGAAGGCAACTGGAACTATTGAATATCTTAGAGCCTCCCAGGGAGGACTCTATCCTTCATGGAGCCTAATGTTAACACATATTATTGTAAGGGGGGTTGCTTTCCCTAAGGAAGTGGCACCTTGGTCAAAATGCGAGAAAAGGGGCTTAAAAACCCACAAATGGAGTTTAAGTCGGGGGTCTGATTTGATATTTTGGCACCCATGCAGTCCTAGTCATCTCGTTAGCTCCCTATCATCAACATCCATGTCTGCCTACCAAGTCTTCCCTACAAGCGTCCAACAAAGCTCCAAATGGTAAATTTTAGAGTGTGGCCCGTCCTGATCTTGATGCAGACAGTTCATGAAAGTGAGGCGAAAGTTGAGACATTGTCTCACCGGATAAATGGAAATCCAAAAAGGACTAGAAGGGCAGAGCTTGCCTCTGATAGGGGAAGGCATGCGCAGAGGAGACTGCATGTGCGGTCTGACCGAGAAGCTCGAGCATGCCTTTGTTGGTAGTGGTGAATATGTTTTGAGTATATAGGAGTCATTTTGATATTTTGAGTGCAGAGCTCCCATCTATAATGTTTATTCTACTAGAGTTGTTCTCTAGTTATGTAATCGATTTGAGACTTTCATGTTAATAGAACTCAGTTCTTTGTTCCCTTTCATTTTTGTCTGTTAAAACTATTTAAAACACTCAGGCATGGATGATCCGGTTGAGGATTGTTATGTTGTTGTAATGGAGGTTTGATTATAGAATTATCATGGTCAGCTTTACTCATTTCCCTATGTATCTTTTCCTTCTTACATTGAATGGATCAGGCATGGAATATCTAGTCGAGTTGTTGCAGTTGTAGGATGATGGAGGTTTGATCATCTTGTTGTTGTAACTATGTTGCTTGCAACATATTTCAGTGTCTGGAGCTTGAGCTCAAGACTACTCTTGAGTTTGAGTTTTTCATCTCTGAGTTGTTGGAAGGTCGGATTCCCATAGTAGTCTCGTTCACCTCTCTCACTAAGTCTTCCCTCTTCTCTCACTTTAACTCAAATTTCCTGACTGAAGTTAATGTGGCCCTCACTTTCCTGTACATTTATTGTCTAGTTCTATGTTGAACATCATTAAGATTCTGATTTTTTTCCATCGACCTCCATCCATATAAAACCAACATCCACAAACACTGATGGGTATCGAGCTTGCCTTTCCCACAACCTGAAGGGTGACTTCCGGTGCTAACAGATGGGATCTCCAGTTTTAGTTCCATTGGAAGATATGAAACACACTTGTGTTGAAGGGTGTACGACAGGTAATTCTCCATGGTATGCCCCCAGCAAATATGGATCTTTGAAAATTATGGGGCCCATATCTATGAGTGGATATGCATCGGAGCTGGTGCGGACAAGAGGTAAGATGTTATCGATGTTGGAGGAGTGGTTAGGATTGTAATGAGAAACTTGGTTGATGGTGATGATTTTCCCGTTTTGGGGGAACATCATCGTTCGAAACATGGAAGAGGCCATTGCCTTCATAGCGTACATGTAGCTATGCCCAAACAAGATGTTGTAATCAAGCGAGGTGTCAATAACCTCAATGTCGATGAGGATAGTTTTTCCCCCGATTTCAATGGGTACATTTTGGAAGATCCCTTCAGGAGAGGATGGTCATCCATCATAAGCTCTCAAAGTGATGGCGGATGGTATTAGCGTAGGAGAACCAAGTTTCTTCCATACATTTTTGGACATGATGCATGTGGATGCACCTTCATCGATGATACATCGATGAACCGTGATGTTTCATATTTTAGATGGTATCTGGAAAGCTACCAAAGTGGGAAGGTGAGCTTCCCCACAATATAGATCTGATGAGTCTAGTATCAGCAGGGTCGACTACCCCCAAGGCAGAAAGAAAGGATTTTTGTTGGGTGCGACATGTTTGGAGGACCTCCAATATTGACATGGCTACAGGAGATTATGCCAAGTCATCAACCAGACTGTAATTGTGTGTCTCCCTAGCCTGAGGGTTGTTGACATTTCGTCGTAATGGGATGCGAGGAATACGAATGGGGGGTTCAGTGTTAGGGCATGGAATCATCAAAGGTTGTCTAGTTGCAACTAGAGATGATTATGAAGTGGTGGGAGTAGATTCAGGGGGTGCGTTGTATTAACTACTATGTGTTTGTAGAATAATTTATTCTTCGCTAGTGAGGAGGATATTGCGATCCGTTGGAGTTCCAGGGAGTTGATATTGTCCCATTTGTGAGGGGGAAGGATGTATTTCCTGCTGGGTATTCATCACACCTTGGTGTGGAATAGGGTTTTACAAGAAAACTGAGGGTGGTTGTTTCAAATACTATTGTGGGGCCTCCTGAGGGGCAGGCGGCGCTAGAGGACATGGCACATTCATGGAATCTTTCATTCATTTGAAGTTGGCAATTTGGGGGCAATGGTGAGTATAATAACCATGCTCACCGCAAAGAGCACAAGGGAAGTTCGTCTGGAGGTTTTTGTTGTTGTTCCTTCCTTAGTGTTTGTTTTTATTGCCCCCTTGGGGGTTCTGGTTACCCTGGTTCTGGTTGCCCCTAACAGGTTGGTTTTGTTGGGGGTTATTTCCCCCTGGTCTGGGTTTATTATTGTTTTGGTTTTTTTCTTTATTTTTGGCATTATTCGGCTGATGGGACGGATTTGTTGTATTCAATTGTTCAAAATTGAAATTGTTGAATGGGAGAGAGATGAACAAAGTTAACCCCAGTGTGTGTTTGTCCTTGTGGAGGAGAAATAGGCTATGGAGGACCAGGAAATGGAAAATATGAATTATTTTGTGGCAACGATCCATAGGGTGCATAGGAAGGCATAACACTTTCACTAGTGCCCAGATTATAAGCTGAGGTAGACGGAGTACCAGAACTTGGTTGAACGGTCGGGCGCATCATGGGTGTTGGCATGGGTCCACTCATGGGTGGAGGGTATGGCTGTTGATAAGGGGGGGGAGGGTTATGGGGGGTCCTCCATACATCGGTGGATATTGAGGTGTACCATACATAGGTGGTGGTTGGATGTATGGATTTTGGTGTGTTGTGGTACCAATCAATCCTTCCGTTGAATGAGACATCCCAGGTTTTTCTTGGCCGAATGGTACGGGTCTCAGAGCATCAGGTAGTACTATGTACAAGTACCCTAACTGAGCATAAATGAGGTCATACTGTTGAGCCTTGTTGATGGCTTCTTCTTCATTTTGGGGGAAGGTAGAGGCCACATCTTTGGCAAGGATAGAGATGAGTGATCTGAGAAACCAATAAAGGCATTGTTCTTTGGTGGTTTCTGCTTTGCATAAACTATGTCACCGACGCCATTCGTGAATGTGGTCAGCGATGTGTGTGGTTGAGGATTTTTTACACTTGGAGAGCAGTTCTAGACCATTTTCATGATGAACTGGTAGTTGAAATAAAGTCAAAAATGTTTTGGCCAATGATTCAAAAGTCACATGTGATCCGGATTATTTTCAGCACGAAATGAGAGCGGAGATACAATAAGGAAATGCACATAGATATTACAGATAATAAATAATATAACATAAATGTATCAGAGATGCAACCATAAACACAAATATATAGTAATACACGATTTCTATTAATGAAAGAAATGTACAGAGACTGTAAAAATACAGAGTGAAAGACTCTCTAGAATGGCGGCAGCTTATCTCTGAGAAGAGATGTGACGGCTACTCGCATTCACAAGAAGATGATTACAATGAGGCTCGGAAGGCCCTTTTACAATAGACGGGAATGCCAAAAGTCCTATACATCCAAAAACCTAACCCTAGGATATGAAGCGCCAAAATTCATGTGGGCCCCGTTTGGGTAAGTGAGTACATCAACTTCCCGGGGTCGTAACTTTTGCATACGATCTCTGTTTTAGGCGTGTGATAGCTCGTTAGAAAGGTACTGTCGAGGAGATTCATTTTGGGGGCTCAATCATGCCTTTGGCTATCATTGAGAACCTATATCTTGAAAAACCTTCATTTGCACCCTCAAAATGGCCCCGGAAGTTAAAACCTGCTAAAAATAGTAAATTGCCAAAATGGCCAGAAAACTGTTTTGAGCCATTTGGAAAAGGTGGGTGGCCACCGATATCCACCTGGATCAGTCCTCCCTCCTTAGGAAGCAATGGTCTCCATTGCGTTGAGTTCCCGGGGGAGAGGGAAAATCATTTGTTGAATCTGCATCTTGGTGAGCTGCTTGTCTTGCTGGAGAAGTCGCGTTGCTTAGTTTGTGGAAATCTATCACGAACCTGTGGCTGGAAGGTTTGGACCTTTTTAACCAGTCTGGCTATTTTAGATGACTATCTGCAGAAGGAATCTTCGTGCTTTGCTGCAACCTTGTCGACCTGCTTCTGTTGGATAGAAGGTGCTTGGGCCGAAGCTGTGGTGGCTGCAGTATCCTTTTGTTCACCCTTTGAACAGATTGTGGAGAAGATGAATTTTGCAGTATGAGATACTACCTTGCAGAACTGTTTAGGTGGGGAAGTAGCTGGAACTACGTCTGGTATCCTGTAGAGATGACCCCCTAGAGTAATAATGACACTACAGGGTCGAGACTCATAGATAGCATGGCGTTTCCACATATATGGCTAGCCCAAGAGAACATCGCAGACATCCAGTGGGGCAACATCACATAATATCTCATCCTTGAAGGGTTGGATGTCCTATGACAATCGACACTGTTGGCTGACACGAAGATCTCGTCCTTGGTGAAGCCACCCAATGTTGTATGGTTGCGGGTGTGGTGTTGTCGACAATCCCAACTGTTTGACGACCTCTGCTAAGATGAGGTTCTTCTGGCTTCCGCTATGAACAATAAAATGCAGTGGGGTCCCCTTCACCCACATATGTGAATGAAAAAGGTGCTCCCCCTCTTCTGGATCTGTTGGTTCTTCTGGTTGAATTGTTGCAGTCGTGACAATAGCAGTGGGGTCTGCATTGATGATCTGTATTTTACCAGTATTTTCATAATCAGATTCTAAATCAGGATTCGGCTCCTTGTCTTTGATCTCGGCCACCAATGACGGTTTTGAGTGACATTCATCGGTGTTGTGCCAAGGGCTTTTGTGGAAATCGCACCATTTTTCGGTGTCCTTCTTTGTCTTCCCGTGACCCTTCTTTTCCTGTGGCTTGGACTGGTTTTCGGGAGACTGTTTGTTAGGGTTGTCTTTGTCATACTTTGGTTGTTTTTTATTTGCATACCCGAACTCCGTTTGTTCTGGTGCTTAAATTTCTGCTCGATTTTAACAGCATATCGATAGGCAACACCGAGTGATGAGATGTCCAGAAAATCCATTTCAGTTTGGATGTATCTGTGTAGTGCCCCACGGTATTTCAGAACCAAATGTCGTTCGGAGTCTTTGATACCTAGCTTGGTGCGCAAGGTATGGAAGGTATTGGTGAGCTCTGGAACTTCTTGGCCCCTCTCTTGCCGCAGTGTGGTCCATCTCATGTATTGTTCCTCGTAGTTGCCAACAGGGTAGTACTGTTCCTTTACCGCATCCACAAAAAAATCCCAAGTGGGCTCAGCCCCATATATTCCAGACTCC